>JAPYZR010000121.1:0-210636 GCA_030522945.1 Trichopria nigra | reverse complement strand
GACAATTTTGAGGCGACATTTTAATGTAACTGTTACATAACTGTGACATAACTTCTGTGATTGTTTGCTGGGATATATATATATATATATATATATATAACATTGAAAAGTATAAAAAGAATATTTGAATACAATGGAGATAATAATAGCAACATAAACCGAAATCAACTAAAAAAAAATACAGAACGAAGATACAGAACAAATACACAAAGAAAAATAGTGGCAAAAAATGTAAAAAATTGGGAAACCATAAAAAATTCAGATAACAACCATTCCCCGCAAACATTGAAAGCAACAGTTACATAACGTTTCTATATAAATGTTACTTTTTACGTAACTGTTGCATAGTTGTTGCGTAATTGTTACATAACTGTCAAAGTTGCGCTTGCTGAGAGTAGAAATATGAACAGCAATTAAAAATAGGACAATAGTTACCATAAAAGAAAGTTTCGATTATATTAAATTGCACTCAATTATACTAAAAACAAAAATTGGTAGATCAAAATAGACTTATAAATTAATAAAAAATTGTTAAAAACTTTATGACTGCGATTGTAATATAGAGAAATTAAAAATAATAAGCAGCCTTTATAATAAATAAAAATTTAAATATTTTAACGTTGCAAAGTGCGGATCCTCTTCAGAAAGCAAGAAATATAAAAAAAAAAATCCGCACTTTGGATCGAAACGTTAAAATATTTAAATTTTCATTTAATATAAAGGCTGCTTATTATTTTTAATTCCTCTAAACTTTAAAAATACTGAACAAAGTTGAAAAGATGACATATAAATGTGAAAAACTTTAAGAAAAGTTAAAAAACGCCAAGAAATAAATCGAACGATATAACGACTTTGTACACATCACTTGACGGAATTAACTACTTGTTTGTTATTAGGTCAATCATCGACCCGCAAAATAAGTATATACATATATATATATAGTATATTATCGAAATTAAATTTCAGTGCAAGTCGTTGCAAGTTGCAAGTCGTCTTTAAAAGTCTTACTTCATTATTTCGTCAAAATGTATACTCGAGAGTTTTAAAGAGATTCATTAAAATAAAAATTATTGGTACAATAATATTTAAAATTACATTTTTTCCTTCATTTAAAATGATTTAAGTAATAAACGTTTGTTAAATAATAGCGTACAGTCGATTGTATCAATTATAAAAGATGAATGGTATCCTCTAGTTTCTTGACAAGTTGAAAAGTCCATCCGTAATTAGAACCATTCCCTCTTTAGTTTCTAAGTCAATAACGCGAAATATGATCTTTCGGTAATGAGGTTGCCTTATACGTGAACATACACATAGCCATTCGGCAACTAGTTTTTTGTTGTATGAAATTTAAAAAAATTTGAAATCTTGTTTTAAGTTCAATTTTACTATACATTTTTTTTTACCTTTTGAAAAAATTGTTGAATTGAACTATAAATACAACGTAAAGCTTACATTATATATATATATAATTAATATATAATATTATATATTAAGAAAATATTATATATAATTGATCTTGTTTAAGTTTCCTTTGTTTCTCGACAAAATGAATGTAATGACATTTAAAAATAAATTTGTCAGAACATTTTTATTTTAATTAAGCTTCTGGAGAAGCTATGCATATAAACAAGAAGGCATTTATCTATTATAATAAATGTATATGACCAGATTCTATATTCGCGATTAAACATTTGACATAAGTCTTTAATACGTCATTAAATATATTTTCTACATCTTTGTAAGAGAATTAACATAAACTAGTACAATAATCGTACACTGAAAGAAAAACGTAGATATTCAAGTAAATATTTATTTGAATAGTTTTATTTATTAACTAAATTAAGAATTAAGAAAATGTTTCCTTCTTTTTTGTAAATCTTAGGTAATTCAAGTAAATATTTACTTGCTATTATTCAAACAAATTTTTACTTGTAAAAAACAATTTTTTTTTCAGTGTGTGTATTACTTGAGATTATGTATGAATATGCATGTAATATCAAGAAATTTATTGTTTCAGTTCAGAATATGTTTTCTTGATACTTTTTAAACAGTATAGTGACATTATTTCAAATGCTTGACGATTTTAATGAATATTCTCCTAATTATATATATTCACATGCAAAGTGCAGTGAGTTTCATATACGAAACAAAAATGAACATTTTTTTAACCATAATACAATAATACTTCTTGTTATTAAATTATTCATTACTAAAAGAAAATTATTAAAATAACTATTTTGGAATGTCACGTATAGAAAAACTACCGCTTCGCGCACTTGTGTCGAAATGTACTAACTTGAATTTTTTTTTGTTTGGATGTGATCAAATTACTTTGAGTAGAGAACGAAAAGTACCTTGAGCTATTAGTTTGTTTGCAACATGCAAGTAGAAGACCTATATGTACTGCATGACGTCATATATGCATAAGTATATACAATAAAAAAAACAAACAATTGTTTCAGTTTATTGCTTTTCGTCGATATTTTTGATATATATATGTATATATACTACGTGCAATGGGTTTTATATATAAAATATGAGCCAAAGTAAAATTTCGAAAAAAAAGAATGGTTTTTTACTCATTTTTCTTACTTTCAAATCAAATATTAATTTATTATTGATTATTAAATCAATTATTAATAAAATATTAATGTATTATTAATTAATTTATTAATTAATATTAGATTAATTAAAATATTAATTTATTAATAAAAAATAAAACTGTGTCAAAATATACCACAAGACTCTTGTGGAATATCACATCGAAAATCTTTTGCTTCGCGCACTTGTATCGAAATGTACCTATACCTACATGTATTATTTTCAGGTTATAATAAAAATTACGTTTTCCAACAGGGCCATTTTCTGGTGTTATAATTGCGGATTGTTATTCCATTTTTTAAAATCGTTCTTCTTTGGATTTAACTGCCATCACTCTTGGAATTTCATTTTATTTTAATAGTAATACTATTATTTCTGTACCTCATGAACTAAATTTGATATATATATATATATATATATATATACTATGTGTGTGTGTGTATGTATGTGTGTGTATGTACACAGTTTTTGTATAAAATTATCAATTTCTTACAGACCTTCTCGGCGCCCCTTTCGAGGGCCTCGGAGGCTAGTCTGCCAGGAGCCTCGAGGCTGGTGCCGTCGTCGGAAGGGCCCCAGGAGGCTGTATAAATGTCGACCGATTCCGGCTTGTACCCCAGAGCTTCGCCCTCGACACGATCGTTGACGATACCGTCGAGTAACTTGATACCGCCTATGGAGGCTTCGTAAGCCACCCCGACACCGCATTTGTGGTTGTTAGCTTCCATAGCAATCTCTCCTGCGCACCTAGTGCCGTGCCCGTTCATCCCTGGAGCATATGTGTGCCTTATTAAATTGTACATATAGTCTGGAATCACCATACATATATATAACATAATCGAAATCTGCAAAGATGATAAGAAAGAAATGGGGTCTACACTGAAAAAAATTTGTTATTTTCACTTGAATTACGAAAAGATTTTCTTGAATTAAGTCAGATTTACTAAAAAGAAGGAAACATTTTCTTAATTCAAGTAAATATTTACTTGAAAATAACAAAATTTTTTTTTCAGTGTATTTATACTGTTATATGTAAGAAATATTTTAGTTATTACTACGAAGGGTTACAATATGTTACCTTAATTTTATTTTTATAATTTATTGTATTGCAATTGGATCGGCCATTTTGAATTTTAAATATCTGTGGCCAGATTCGTCATCAGCGACCTCGAAAACCCCCGAGTAACAAATTTCAGGTGTTTTCCATGTAAAGAAAAATGTATGCTTCAAAGGGTTAAAAAAAAAGAAGATCGATGTAATTTCTTAATTAATTTTGGAATTACTAGTGGTAACCTAAAAATTGACCTTGACAATGACCTTCATGATTGTTTGAAGGTTCGCTCGATTATTTTTAAATGGAAACCTCTTCCCTATTTAGACATCAAATATGTCCTAATTCGTAGCTCATATTTGACACGAACTGAAAGGTCGCTGCAAGGTCAATGTAAGGTCGTCTGAACTTATGTAGGAAAAGTATAATCGCGATAATATTAAAGAATGCACAACGCATAAGTAAAAGGACTATTGGGGGACTGTTGGGAATATTATATTCTTTATAGCTTTGAATAGAGTATAGTTTTGGTCTTACAATATAACTTTACCGACCCTTATTAGAAGAAATACTTAAAACCTTGGTTTGAATTCCAATTTTACAGTTCTAAAAGAAGACAATTTTTCAATTTTGATAACTTTCCGAGAAAGTTACGAAAGTTAAAGCTTAAATTAGTTACAGTAACGAAGTTTATCGAAGTATTCTTTACGTGTTTCTGAAGCGAACAGTGAGAAAGATTCAAATGCACGAAATTCGTTTGGATTTAGAACGGTCAAGAGTTTTTGAAATGTTCTTAACGCCCAATAATGAATTTTATACAACTGTTTTGAATTAAGCTGTATGAAAAACTTTTTTAAAAAGTTCCTGAAACTGCAGAAGAGTTCCGACACTCCACTTTGGCGCTAATTCTGGGTTCGTATAGCGAAAATCCCATTTATATTATTATCCTGTTAAGCGAGACATGTAAAAGTCGTAAAATTTACAGAGCACTATAAAGAAACATTCAGTTGATGCTAAAATATGCTTAAAATTCTTTACGAACTTCTTAGGGGTGTCAAAAAAAGAACGACGGAATTAATCGCTTTGCGAAATGGCTAAAAATCAGTTCTGACTTTTGGCGATTCTCTTGCTCTCTTACGATGAAATTGTTTCGATGTAAAATGTATTTGAAAATAATTGAATAATTTTGAGGACTTCGATATTAATAAAAAATTAATATCATGGAAATATTCAATTTCATATACGTATTAGAAAACACTACTTAAAACTTACCTTCTGAATAAGATTTTTAAGACAAGTACCTAGGTGTTTTAAATAATATTATACCAATTGCAAAAGTTATGAATAAGTGTAGTTCGATTTTTTTTCACGAATATCAAGATCGTTTTTGAGAAAGTAAAAAAAAATGAACGACTTTTTTTACAACGTCACGTTTTTGACGCTGCATTGTACCGCCATTTTGTTTGATGGATTAAAAAAAAAAATTATTTTTGTACTTTATCACATATCACATAATATCTCGGCGGGATTGTATTTTGAACGTGATCTTGAAGGTTATTCCAAGGTCGAGGTTATTTTTTTTTTAAATGGGAACCCCTATTTTTATTGATCGGCAATCAATAGAGCGGGAAATTTTATGTCAGAAACGATAGTTTTTATTTTTTAAAAATGCGACCTTCGGAAGGTTAAATAAAAGTAATAAAATGGGGGTTTCCTACGAAAAATTACTCTAATCTTCATATAACCTTGAAAATTAGATTCAAGGTCCTTTGTCCCCAAACCCGACATTTATTCCCGAAAGGTTCAAAGGAAACTGCTTCTGGACGATTATTTAACATTTGACCTTCAGTTCACCTTCTGAAGGTCACATTCTTACAAATTAAAAAACTATCGTTTCGGACGTCAAAATTCCCGCCCTTGTCGAATCCATGATGAAAAAAGAGGGATTCATCAAATAATAATATAAAAATAAAATAAAATAATCTTGACCTTGGAATAACCTTCAAGGTCACTTATTAAATTTTTTTTAATATAAATAACCTTTTTTCAACTCCAAAAAATTTGTATCAATCAAAGAAATTTTATTTGTAAGTAAGAAAAAATTTTTTTTAATGATTTGTAATAATAATTAAAATTTCTTCACAAACATGTCAATGTTTCAATTGGTACAAAAACAAGAGACACGAAAGAATTGAATGACCTCTGAACTTGCTAAAAAAAAATTGTCTTTTAATCAAGAATGATAATCATGGAATTAACGAGGAGGTCAGTTTTTAAAACATTCGCCGTATCGTCGATAAAACGTGAACAGCTTGCTGCTCGGTAACTTTTTAAACGAATTTTACGTTATTCCATGAGCCCAAGTTTATGGTCTAAATGTATTATCCGCCGAGTTTGCTCATCTTCGGGAGAGTTTACTCCTTAATTTCAACTTGCATAACTATGCTGCGTATATAGTTAATTCGCCGGGGGAACATTTTTACAGAAACGGCCATCTCGGTGAACTTGTTGCGGGGAGGGTTCGGAAGTTGATTTATTCCGTTCATTCAATGATATAGGGATGAATGGGGCATCGAACAAAGGATACGACAAATTGTAAGATTTTCGAAAGTATTTCAAACCTGTCAGTTCGTAGCGTGGAAATGGATCGTCGTCCCTCTCGTTGATGTCGTAACTAATTTCCGGATCCTGGAAAACATATATATGATTTTAAAAAACTAAAGAAATACAGAAATGTCAATATAAAGGAAATATAATCAGTATAAAGAAAAAGAACAATTCAATACAAAGACAATGAAAATAGACATTATAAAACAAAAAAATAAGTCGATATAAAACAAATTATTAAATTAAATAATTTATTTTTGTAATATATCGATCAGTGTTTCCTTTAATGACCGAATCAATGTTTCATTTGGTCTTTGAAAAAAAGTGACAACCATCGCCCTCTGTGAGGAGAATATACGAATAAAAATCGATTTAAAGTCTGAAAGACTCACGTAGTTGTTGCGGAGGTCGTCGTGCGAATATTCCAAACCGTCATCCAGGACAGCAACCCTTACACCACGTCCAGTTATCCCTCGTCGGTATAACGGCAAGACATTCAAGTCGAGCTTCGGAAGAGCTTTGTTCGTCCGCGTATCTTGCTGCATCGCATGATAACAGAAAGTCGGTGGATCAATAAATTTTTATTTTTATTTTGAAAGATGCTTTTTTTAAATGAAATTTTTGAAATGCTTTCTGTTTTTATACACGATGAGATGATAAGCTAAAGATAATATTTTTTTAAATTGTTGATATTTTTTTTTTATCAAGGTTGAACGACACAATTGGGAAAAATCATGGAAATAAAAATTGAAAAAGTATTTAAAATCATCAATTGTTAAATGGAATTGGAAAAGTGATGCTTTTTCAACACATGCAATAATTTAAAATATTTAAATTCATGCTTTAAAATCATAATGGGGAGGATTGCCCTTAAAAGGGTAAACAATATATGTAAACAATTCCGAGAATGAAAGTGTTTATGTTTTTATATTGTAGAGTTTAATTAAAAAAACAAAAAACAATGCAATCAATTTTACCAAATGAATTGGTCAACCTAACACTTATTAAACAACTAAATAAATTTTTCTATGTGTTCATGAATCTGCAAAACAAAAGTGTTTGATTTGTTTTATTACCACGAAAACCCACATTTCATTAATTCACTTGAGAAAGATTCGCCACGAGTAATCAATATAGATTTTTACCGCTGTGCATTCTATCTTCTTTATATAATCGGACATTATATTTTCGCCCCAGTAGATGGCGTCGTATGTCTATCATTATACCCCTTTCACGCAAGTGGAGCAAAATTATATATACAGGGTGGCTCAGTTTAATCGACTCATCCGGATATCTCTGCTGTTAAGCCGAATCAAAGGGGATCACCTAACCGTAATAATAACTTTGACCTTGAGGTCAATTTTGAAGGTCAAAGTTATTTTTTTAAAATGGGAACCCCCAATCTTTGACGCCGTAAAGTTACGTTAAGACCGATATTTTCAAAAAGGTTATGGCAAGGTTGAATGAATGTGAAAGTTCCGAAAAATCCTTGTAATAACCTCACGAAATCAAGTTCAAGGTCAAAGTCGTTCGTCCCAGAAGGTGATTGTCTCTCTATCCCCAAGAACTTTTTGTCCGAAACATTTTGCAGCTTCCAACTTCTAATTCCGAGCCGTTATTTAACAATTTTACAAATTTCACCTTCATTCGACCTTGCCGTGACCTTGTTGAAAGTATCGCTTTTAAACGTACTTATTCCCGCTCTTTCCGAACCAGGCGTAAAAAATTAGGGGTTCCCATGTAGAAAAGTGACTTTGAGAATTGACCCCAAGGTCAAAGTTATTATTACAGTTGGGTTTGTTCTGAATAACTTTTGTCCGAACATTTTTACATGATGCTCGACTGAACTATGATTTAAAGAGAAAATGGGATAATTTTTACTCACGAGTTCTTGATTATTTTTATATACATATAAAAACGATCCTTTACAGGGTGAAAAAGAAAGGTTTAGCTCAATTTTTTCTTCTCATCCTTCAGGTGGAGTTATTTTCACCTTCCTTTGACATGCTGTGCGAATAACGCAATAATGTATGGGAATGATGTAATGGAAAAATTGTATTAGTCCTGATGAAAGCCCACGAGGGGTCGAAAGGTTGAAAATAAATGTACTTTTTACACAACAACACTCGCGTAATTATATTTTAACCAACCATGAGCGGCAAAATGAAGAGAGGGAGAGTAGATTATTTCAGTGCATTAATGAACTGCTGTGTGATGTACAGTCCAACTGACAAAAGTAAAGGAAAAACAGATTTGAATGAACAGAATGCACTTTTCGATTGTGAAATACAAACCCATCACTTTTCATTGAATTTCATTTTCGAAAACAAAAGGCCTATATAGGCATCGGTAGTCCAAATTGTCCACCATAACTAGGAAATTAAGTGACTCCACTCGGACCAACTCTGATTTTAACGCTGAATTATGAAATCATCCATGTTGTAGTCAATACGCTATTACCAGAGTGACGGAAACAATTTATGAAAGTGACTAAGGGCCGACAGCTTTAACCAATGATCCAATTAGAGATAAATCATTAAAATAGTATAGAATAAATTTAATTCTATCGATGAAACGAGCTAAACAACTGCTCGCAATAATCGTAATTGGTTTTGAATCATTAAAATGGAATTGCGGATCCATTGTGACCTGATACCGCAAATTATTCTAACTCTATTATTCCGCAGCCCATGCCGGGGAATTCGATATCGTTGTACTTCAATATAGGCATTGTAAACGAGCGATGCGTTGCGGTTAAATTTGACCGACGGACGCAAGGAGAGTAAAGGGGATCTACATATTTACTTAGTGAATAATCGGCGCGAGAGACGAAATATAGGTTTATATCGTTACCAGATACCATTCCTGATCCCACAGCTCGTCGTTGAAGGTCTTTGGAGTTTCCAGGTCATAGGTCGAGCGTCCGCTCGATTTTCTTCGTCTCTCGCTCATTCTTTCCAGAGATTGGCGATCCTTTCTACGGAGAACATAATCTCGATGCAGGCGCTTCTCCCTTATCACAGGTTTTTCCGATTCCAGGTCCTCGGGTAGGATGTAGTCGCGCTTATGACGCGTGATCATTCTCTGCTGATCCGCCCAAATGATCTGTCGTGGACAAAGAGGCACTCCGACATCTAACTATTTTTTTTTCTCGAGCTTTATGAAATTGGTCGAGTTTCGATGTTCGACCTTTGTCATCGAATTTTAAAGACCATTTTGTTTTTTTCTTTAGTAAGAGGACACATTTTCTCGTTTGTAACTAATCAATGTTTTGGTCAGTGGTCATTTTTTGTATCTCTCTTCATTGTTAAAATGAGGTTACAATGTTACAATGGTTAATTTTTTGTTATGGACCGAAAAAAGTAATGGTGTCAAAAGTTATTGTCATAGAAACAGTGTCGAACCTTCTCGAAAACAGTTACGTAACATTTACATAATAGTTACTTATTGCGTAAACATTACGTTGTTGTTACATTGTTGTTACATACTTGTTACGTACATTTTGAATTAAAAAAAACGTCATTTAACCTTTTTTAAGTATACATCAAATGAAGACGTGCTCAGACAAAATTTAAGAAACCTAGTTTGCAAAGTCTAGTACCCGATAAGGGTTTTCAAATTTGTCAGGTAAAAAACGTATAGTGAGGATGACGATACCTTGGGTGATGATTTCAATGATTTAAAGGTATACGGCATTCCTCGTTTCTTTTGATTTGGATTTCTGTTTCGCTGCCATAAGTAAGTGTCCTTGAAGCCAAGCACCTGAAAGTTGAGGTATTGATTGAGAAGTTAGGCCACTTTAAAAATTTTTGTTTAAAAGTATTTTAAATGGGCCCTTTGGACCTACAAAATAATGGATTATATACCATAATCCTTCAAAACATCCCTCAAGTAATGAACTTAAATTTACAACCATCTCAAATACAAACTTAAAGCAACGTCTCTAATACAAACTCACAAAGAAAAGAATTGTTTCACGAAAATTCACACCATTCTACAAAAAAAAAAACGTATCACGTAAAAGAAAAATAAATAAAAGACGAGGGAAGGAAAAGGGAAAAAAAAGGTTGCGGTTTCGAGACCTTCACCACATATGTGGGTATGTTATCCTGGTTCTCGGCACGAAAATAAAAATAACCCCTGGGTATTAACAGTGGACGGGGATGGCGGGGCCGCCGCGACGTTCTGCCCTTTAAAATTCCACGAGGGACGCTTTTATCAGGGCAGCACGGCATGCGAGCTGGTGTTTCGTATGTCCGGAAGACGACGTATTCCTCTGGTATTCTCCCCAAACCCCACTTCCCGATGATGTATATCGTTACGAGACACGGTATTATTATCCGGGTGGAAGCCACGTGCGCCTGGGATACCCATGTGGTTTTTCTATGGCGCTCGCGACTCGACGATGGGGGCTTTCGGGGCCATGTGGGAGAGACGAGAGAGAGAGAGAAGAGGAATGTCAGTCGATTACATAACGCGGAAAATAAAGAGGGAAACATCGAGGATGGCTGTGAGAAGGACAAAAAAATAAATTGACTGAAGTAACAATGAGAGGAATAGACCGAGGGAGAATGAGAGAGAATGACAGAAAGAGAGAGAGATAGAGCTGTATTACAATACTTTCGATACTTTATCAAGATTATGAGCAATCACGAACATCTTTCCAGATCCCTAAATATTCTTACTATCAATATATATATATATATACGTTAACGCTTAAAAAGTCAGAGTCATTAATAACTTTGAATGAATGAATGCCTCTAACGCATTTGGAATCGAAAAGCTCCGGTGGTATTATAGAAAGGATTAGTCTTTAGACAAACGTAAATACGTATAGTTATACAATTACTTGAATATCACTATAATAATATGTGAAATGTTAAAGATTGATCACTTGACGTGTAACGAAATTAATTTAGCGAGGTATAAAAAAACAGAAGAATCGATATGCGATGAGAGAAATGTACATCACTGACTTTTTAATCAAATGTAATGACGATACGGAAATTCCATTAATTCAGGGTTTGGCGTGTTTGTATGACGCATTACAATGAATTGCTTCTCGATAATGATCTGGAGGAGGGCGTTGAGGCCACCTGGTGCGTGCCAGTGGTGAGGGGGATTCCCTCGGTATTTGCGTAACGCAAGCCACGTGGCTTCGATCCTGGGATACCTCCTGAGAATCTCTATATAGATCTCGTAGCTGCTCTCCTGCTACACGTAGTATCGATTTCGGTTTAAGGCTCGAAAATACCTTGCTTTCTCTATAAATTCTTGGATTATGGCGAATACGTACAGTGAATTTCATCGGCTTTCTGTCAATTTTGATTAATTCGTGTAATGTGTTATTCTCTTATTCATGCATTGCCCTCGGATTATTCGTGTATTGCTCAGCTGTTAAATTGCAGTAATGCTAATGCAAGGTTGTTGATCTTGATCTTGTTACATCGGACACACAAATAAGACACTATTATACTTTGAATAGATTGTAAATAATCAACGACATGTTTGGAAAGTTTTTGAATGAACAAAGTTATGAAAGAGCGGTCGTTATTTTGAAGGATTTATGAGTCATGGTGACAGAATGTAGAAAATAGTCTGATATGATTGTTATGTCTGACTGACCCTGCCCAGTCCATATAGCATATGTATAGGGTGATCCAAAAGTTTTTAATTTGTAAGAATGCGACCGTCAGAAAGTTAAATAATGGTCAAAAGGCGGGGTTTCCTACAGAACATTACTATAACCTTAAGTTAATCTTGAAAATTAATTTCGAGGTCAAGATGCTTAAGGTCATTGATGGTCTCCAAACCTGACATTTATTCGCCCGTAAATCCCGCAAAGTTCAAAGAAAACTGCTTCTAGAGGACTTTTTAACATTTGACCTTTATTTGACCTTCCGAAGGTCACGTCTTTACAAATTAAAAACTGTCGTTTCGGACGTAAACGAAAAGAAAAATACATAACGAAAAATAGGGGTTCCCATTTAATAAAATGATCTTGACCTTGGAATAACCTTCGAGGTTATGTTCTCCCGGTAAACGAAAAAGGATTGAAAATTAAAAAATTGTATTAAGATGAATTTGTAGCGATTTAGAATTGTACCGAATTAACTATTACTAAGCAATAATAGAATAATACATTCCATTCTGCGTTCTATTCTCCGGTGGGAATTTCTCCAGAATGGTCCTGAGGGTCTTTTTTGGAGATTCGATGATAATTGTCACATATTCAAGAACCAATCTTGATACTAGACTAATAGAAACGACTAATCATGGGATTCTATTGTACTATTTCCAATGTTGCTGGTATATGTATAGACAACTATCTAAAGACTGTGATATAGTCGTAGCTATAGGGTTTGACTATATCAATAATATGATAAAACTTTCATTATAAGATGACCATCGATAATACTAAATGGATTTCAGTTGCAGAGTTCTGCAATGCCTACGAGTTCCAAATTATAGCGAAATGTTGCTTTATTTGTAAAAAGGTTGCGTCTTCCTTAAATTTCTCGGGACTTGGAGTAAGATCAGTTTATCTTATGAATGCGCGAGGCGTCTCAAGAAAATCTCTTTCTCCGAATTGCCGCTGTTTCCGGCGACTAAAGTGGCGAACTTTCGCCGAGACCCCTTTTGTGCGCAACCCGCAAGTGGCGGGAGATATAATTCGGGACGCGCATCGGCAGTTAATGTCCCGATGTTCGTATTGGAAACTTCTGCCCGGAACAATTTCCCACGCGGGATCCCACAAGTTTGACTCGGTGCCGCGCGTCAACCTCTCACGAGTCGAATTGCGCAACAGCGGCGACGTCGACGATCAAACTCAAATTTTCCGCAAACGTGCCGGCTACCCGACCTCCATTAAGACGTACACGTGAGCGGATCTGCGTTTGCGAATTCAATCTCGAGCGGCTGGCCAAAAAAAAAGGAAAAAGATCCAAACCAGTTAGCTAACTGCATTTTAAACTTTCGGCCCTTTTACCGGGGGCGATTTCGCATGCAACCGAAAGTCTCCGTTATTCCCTCCTACGAGTCGGCGGTAATTTCGGAACCAGCCGTAGCGATAAGTTATGAACCGGCATCGGTAATTTACGATGTAAATTACGATAAGGACTTAAAATATCATATTCCAATTCTCGCAAATGGATCGCCGAATTTGAGAGGAGAGGAAATTTATGCAGACCTCTAATCTTTGAGAGCTTAATTCCCTCGGTATCGGAGAGCGCGAGCCTGAGCGGACTTCCGTATCAGAGGACGACCGACCGAACGTTTCCCAATACCCTTCCATAATTCCCTGCTAATTAAACGGATATCCAAATCTTCCCTTCGTTTCGTCTCACCGCAATTGAGAGGAGCGCGAAATTTTGAATGGCGATGATCGAGCTATTCGCGTCGCATTGGTCCAATACACTCAATGATAACTCTGCGAACATTTTATTAATTGTTAATCTAGGGTCAGAGTATATCGTCAATAATCGTTCTGTTATTTGTTGTTCTTTTCAGCCTTTTCAGTACTTCTGGAAGTCCATTTTTCGTCTCCTTAAATGTGGTTTTTTCGTGATCCTAAAATGGACGAGATTACAAGTCCGCAGTATATCACATGGTCGTCCAATTGATGTACGGAAAGTCTGACACGTACATTACCTATTTGGGTAAGACCGACCACATGTTTTCAAACAATAGTTTACAATCAGATGTTCAGCTACGTCTGGTTATGATTTCATGGTAACGTAAAAATCCAACGTCGAGGGAAAGAGTGATCTCAGATTTCATCATCCGAATCTAATTACGAGCTTAAAGAAATTTGTAATATCATACCTCTTTTAGGTTCAAATTGCCATTCTTCCCCCGAGTGTAAAAAAGCGAAGGCAAAAAGAGTCGGGAAGCTGAAAGCTGTCCGAGCTCGAGAGAAATCAGCGCAAAGTCATTACTTGGCGATCAGAGGACGATCCATCTTATCAGTATTCAGATTGTGTCCCCCGCCCGGGGAGGTGGTCTGGGGAGGATAGGAAAACGGGCCGCCCGTATTTGAATCACCGAGGCGGGGGTATTTTCGCAGTCCATTTGTTTTGATCGGATTTCGAACTGTCTCTCGTAATCCCACTCCCCCGTAGTCCCCTCAGGCGTCGTCGGCTCCCAATGAAAACCCTAACATCTATATTCTTCCCCTTTTTCCAGCGCTCCTTTATTCGCTCGTTCGCCCGCGCCTTCATTCCCGTTTTCCAGACGGAGCGCCAAGTCGTGTCACCATATCGGAGTTTATATAATATCTCGTTGGAATGAAATCATTAGAGCCATTCTGGGCGGGTAATTGTAGCCTGATTGCGCGGAAATAATGCCCTTAATAGACTTCGACTCCTCCTAAAGACTTTGCTTTCAGTCGTTTCGATCCGCTTCACTTCTGTTCACTTATTTTTGGCGGAAAATAGTGGATTCCGCTACTAGGATGAGAAAGCGATATTGGACACGTGCTAAGTTTATTACTGGAGCTAAGGAAATGGTCACAATCTGACATGTTGGGGATCACTTTCCTAAGCGTGTTATGGAAATTACGGAAAGTCGATCCTAAGAAAGGTATTTTACCGCAAGAAATCCTAGCGGCAAGTTCGTGGATTCCAGGGTCGGGTCAGTGATTTTCTCCACGAATTGTGGTCGTGGTCTTTGGGATTCGGTTCGCGATACGGCAAATCTAAATCTAATCCTAATTGCCTTTCAGATGGTCTTCTGCCCCTGAATTCAAATATCTAGTTTCGAGCGAAGACAGGCGAGCGCAAACGATTTGTCGGAGATCGAGGTACCGCGTTAACGAAGGTAAACGCCGGGCGCGGGGCATTGCTAGGCAGGAGCAGATCGCGTCGCGACGTCTGTCAACCGCCGTAACGGGAAGTTCATTATGGCGTACAACGGGGTGCCCGTCGTTTATTTCAATTACTGCCGAACACCGGTGCTGAATCAGCGACGTCGACGTCGCTGCCATGACCGAGTTCGAATTGCAAAGCGTTTGTACGCGACGTTAATAATTGCTGTCGAATATACGCGCCAAGAATGTTGCCCTATACGGTGCGCGAGACTGGTCCTTTGGCGAATGGTCTTTTCGAATTGGAAATTAATTAACTCTTACGGCTTTTCGGCGATGTAAACACATCGTTGCGGGAAATGGACGTTTTGTACGAAACGTTTCAGCGCTTGTTTGGGTGTTGCTTTCAAATGGTAGGTTTTGATTAATTGGGTTTTTCGATTGATTTTCACCCCATTCCGAACTAAGGACTACAATCCATGTGAAAAGACTACTTTTAGTTGGTTCACTGTTGCCGAGTAATAATGTCATTTTTGAAAGATCTTTTTCAGACCACCTATTCGAAGCATTGATGGAAACTTTGGCGGGATTTCTGACGATAGTGGGAGGGACGCTAATTTAACGTCGATGATTTGAATTGAGGAACAGTTAGCCTTATTTATCTTTTCCTTTGTTATTTATCGGTTCCTTTAATACAGAACAGAGCATTCTAATTCGTCATTTTCCATTGGTACACTCTATTACTGCTGAAACAATAAAATGCTGATTGGAATGGATGACACTACAACTGTACCAATCATCATGGTTTCAAACTCAAATGATACTACAGTTTCGAGGCAGATGGAAAAAGAAATACTGAAATTAGCACATCTGTTATTGATTGAATTTGCAAAAGTTTACAACATACCAAAGCTTTCTAACAATTCATCGCCCAAATTTCATCAATCTCAAATAAAAAGATTATGACGTCAATCTGACTAACAAAAACTGAAGTAATTTAAGGGAGACTTAATAAAAGACGTAATTCGAAAAAGACACGATATCTAAATGCAGTAAGAAATTTAAAATTTCAGACGTACAATAGGAAATTGAAAAGTTGTAACATTCCATTTTCTACCAATCAGTTTTCGCGCATTGGAAGAAGCACTTCTTAAGAAAAATTCGGAAAAGACGGGAACGTGACGATTGCTTCGCGCAAGTTTGCAAAGTTTTCGATCTGTCACCAAGTCGAACGTGACGAGATGTATGCCATTGGAAAAGGCACAAATCGCATTTGTCTGTCGCGCTGACTCTTCAAACAGCTTTCCCCGTTCGCTGGCGGAAAACATACTTATTTTCCGCCAATTCGAAATAATCAAAGAATTGATAAAATATGACGCGTGTCTACTGCTTTTGGTCGATTCAACTTATTTTAAAACTATCCAAACGATCAATAATTAGGGTCACATTTTCCAACGCTTTTTCTTGTGTATGAACGACCAAAATGTTCATTTACATACGTGACAATATTATCGCAATTAAAAGTAGGAGACGCGGCTCTCCCCTTCGGGAGTTCATAACATGAATTCATAGCGTTATAGTACTATATAGCAGACAGTAATTGATACGCGTTAAAGACGGTTCGCAATGGAAACTAAAATGCCGCAGGCATTTAAAAACCGATTATGATGTATACAGCGCATTATCCGACGACGTGCGAGGAACGAGTGAGGGGGAAAAAAGTGTAAAAGGATTTCATGCAGCGAAGTAACCTGTATAATACCCTCGACTAAATACTGGCAAGCAATTAAATTCGCATCGTCGTTTTTGAAATGTTTGCTTTCTCGCATTCGAGGTAACCGATAGAGTGCAAGAGGGAGCGAAAGAACCGCGGGGTATGCTGGGCTTAATTATATGAAATAATTACGTGTCGGGCTAAATATATATCGCGGTAACGTTGGGGTAAGTCTGGGTGAGTGCTGAATGCAGAGGGTGAGCAGACGCACGCATTGCGCAGCGTGGATTGCGGTCGACCGCAGGCCTAGTCCAGCAGTTACAACCAGCCGATCTACCGACCGGATCCTCTCCGACTCCACTAACTCACTAACTCTAGTTGGCTTAAAACATATGCGCCTATTCTGCTGATTAATCCATAAGAATATACTCGGTTCATTGTTTTACGACAGAGTTTTCAAATTTTGCATTGACTTTGTCTTGTCACCTGATGATCATACACCTCCGGTAATCTACGTTACATCAATTAGGTATGATCTGCAGTTTCGTTAATTGTCAGGGTATTCGGCTCCACGTTCATCGAGCAAAAGACACGTAAAGATTCCGAGTCTTCTGGAGTCCGGATTCAGTTAGTTCTGGAAAATAGCATAACAATGCGTCATAAATTGAGTATTGGCATCCATCGCCATAATTAATCGCTTTTCCCGTAATCAAATGCTGATGGCTATACCGCGGAAGACCAGTCAGGTATCCCGCGATGGTTATAAATTGTCACTGCACCGGTATAAAGCGCGCGGGGTCAACTACACGACGTGTATAGTGGGCGAGTATGAGAGATGGTAATGCCGTTTTTCGACGGGCCGTTCTTTCGCTATGAGCGTGCAACTCACTTACGTAATTCCCGTTAGCAGTTATTTTCGCGTGGTAATTTCTGTTGGTAGTTGTTTTCCCTTCGTAATTATTGCAGTAACTGCAAGTAGAAGACATCAAACGAAATTGCAACTGCATGCAACTGCGTAAAACAGCAGTATTCAAGTGGTGGTTAATCTGGTTGATTATCTCTCTATTGTAATCCCGGGACGGGCTAAGGAAAACTCGACTAGCGCAGACCGCCTTAGAGAATATCCGCCAGTTTAGCCAATGGAGAAAATATACGCGCTTTAAAGGCATAATTGGAGTTGATCCATTAGGACCGCCAATGGGATTTGGTCACACGATTCGCTTTTGTAGTGCACCATGTTGTCACGTTTAAGGGGGGGTAAATTAAATTTTTGCTCGGGGAATGGTAATCGTGACTGTTTCTTTTCAGCAGGAGTTAACGTCGCGAGCCCTTTTGGATTCCAGCATCCACTCGGCGCCCTATAAGCGGTGCTGCATAAGCCGTAGCACATGTTGAGACGTGGCCGGCACTCCGTTATTGCAATTATGCGCCAAGCACTTGTATTATGCTTCCTAACATTCGCGAGCTGCGGAAAATTCGATGCTTCTCGTGTTTAACGTAGCGATAATTGCAACGCGAATTTCCACTCGACGATTCTCGTAACGACGATGCTTTACAAAAGGTCTGACTGGATCAAATGTCCCCTATATTGACTAGCAATGTGGCAAGGGGACTCATCTGGCTTTAGGTACAATATTACTGTATCGAATTTAGGATTCGAGGCAATCGATAACGCTCAAGATGGACCCTAATGATCATGCACTTCAAATGGGCGCGAAACGCGATACGTTCTGGAAGAAAAATCCAGCTCGCGTTTTCAGCTCAAATTCACGAGCGTTTCAACAACACGGGCTAGTATATGTGACAACGAGGCGGAATTCAAATAACGCGAGGGCGAAATATGAGATGCGGTACAATGCTCCTGTGTAATGTAGCGATAATTGTAACGAGCTAACTGCAGCGTTGCTCGGTTCTCGCGCGCGCGGCAAAACACTCGCCTTCAAAGTATTGCTTACCTAACTTGACACATAATAAATTTTCAGGAAAAAAGCCACTGTAAGCCGGGGGGACAAACGTACGCGTGCGAGATACGAATAGAATTATAGAGGCAGCGTACAAAACCAACTACGACCGTAAATCATAGGCGCGAAACCAAGTTTCGAACCAGTTGCCTTTGTATTCGGCGCTACCGTTCGAATTTGTTTGCTAATACACTGCGGCTGCATCTGCATTTTTGTCAGGTCGATTGAGCGCGCGAGCGCATTCGATTTCGATGGGTGTGCCGGTTTTCTTTTTTCCCTTGATTTAAACGTTTACCGTTAATTGTCGGTGTACGTCATTTGCTTTTCCATTCTATACATTGTCGAATTCTATATATTTTTTTGTTTTTGTTTTTGTATGCAAACATACGAAACGTATTGAGTATCCTCTTTTGTACTATTTTCAATTTCGGAAAGGGAAAAAAATAGCAGTCGGCGACTGTGCACTACTCGCGACTTGTTCCCTGTTATTATACTTGAAACGACAAAGCACGAGTCGGTAAGCGAGAAGAGACTCAAACCTTCGATCTTTATTATGTTTTTAGATTTAGTTTATGACTTTCGGATCAAAGACAATGGAATGGTCCATAATTATTTGAAATAAATATACGGAGCTTTTCATGTATATGTAGATACATTGTGTCTAACACCTTGTGGAGAATTTTTCATTGGGGAGGTTCCTGGTCATCAGACAGTCGTCATGGTAGGACCATCGCTTTTATTCCGCTTTATTGCACTAGTGCAATCAAAATGTTAACAGAAAACTAATTTGCAGTATCCAAAAAAAGTGACAAAATTGGAAGATGCAAACAAACGAAGGAAGAAGCATACAAGAAAATATTCTTTGTTAACGTGTACTATAAAAATTTGAAGCGATATTCGATGCTTCTATATTATGCATTTATTGTCGGCGTGATGCGAAAGTGATGGTTGGACCATTGTGAGTAGTGCAGGTTGGACCACTTGTAATTTTGCAATGGAATAATTTTTGTTCAATTTTCATTTCGTTTTTGCGATTCATAATATTGTTGGGTTAATTTTAACCCTTTTTTTTTTATACTATCGATAAAACATAAAATACAATTTTATCTATAAATTGACATGGATTATTTTATTTTAATTTTAGGTTCCCTGGTAGAAATTCCATCCAATTTTACTAGACACAAGCTGATTGCTGTCTAAAATTTGTTATTTTCAAGTAAATATTTACTTGAATTAAGAAAATGTTTCCTTCTTTTTAGTAAATCTTACTTAATTCAAGAAAATCTTTTCTTAATTCAAGTGAATATTTACTTGAAAATAACAATTTTTTTTCAGTGTTTAAATTAAAGTGTATGGAATAAAAGTGTTCAAAATGACAAAATGTGAACAAATGATATTGTTGTGACAAAAATGATATTTGAGAAAGGTTTAGTGGCAATAACAATGTAGACAATGATACTACGAATATGATGAAAATTATGAACAAAGTATGCGTCATGACGTATTAAATGTAATTGAAGATCATTCTACCAGATGATCTTTTCTTCTCAATTTCTACCAGAGAAAGGAAATGTCTTTTCCTCATTATTAAATGTATTTCAAGCTTTTTTTTGTCATTTAAGGGTTATTTACCCGGATAGTCAGTTTCCTTCATATCTTATTGATTTTCTACAGTGGTCCTACCATGACAACCTGGTTCGACGTTGATTATTATTATTATTTTTTTTAATACCTACAACTCCTAACCTTTTGGTCCAATCACTTTTTTTTATGCTTAGCAACAAATAATTTTCAGCCATATGCGAAATTTGGTCTACAATGGAAGTTACGAGCAAAGATCAAAACATGACCCAACCATGACGTACAGTATTTACGAAAATATCTGTAAAAAATAGACATCATATGTCTTGAGCGAAATGAAGACGATAATTATAGAAATTTTAGATTTCATGCAAATATACAAAGGGAAATCAACATTACTTGAGGAGTATAGTGTAGTATGCCAAAAACGTACTAGGTATTTCTGGTTACCTGAAACAGCGATAGCGATATATTAAAGGACACTGAGAACACAGTTACCAACTTTACAACTCGACTATTGTATATAATTTACAGTATTATACACAAAAAGTTTACAGAAAACCCTTTTTTTTTTGTATTTTTGATACCTTCAATTATAATTGCGGCAAATTTAATGACCATTTTCGAAATTGGCACACCAAAACGTGTAGGAATTCGTATATTTCAAACAAAAATATTATTGCGCTATTTTTGCTAAAATTTCATAAAGAATCACTTCCTGAATTGGTATCCGTCATTTTGTTTACTTTTTTCTTATTGCGAACGCTTTGAACGTTGTTGCGTTTTTTTTTTATATACGTTTTCTTCCGTTCGTAATGTTTGACTTTTTTTCATTACTTTTTTTTTTGTTACATCAGATAATCCATTAGTACGCGCTCAAGACACGATGGGTCAGCTACCAATTCCGTACTGTGCATTAATAATTGTTTGGTATACTTTTTCAATATTTTCGTTGACTGCTAAACGGGGCGTCAAGCGACCGTTAATTTGCAGCATTAGCGCTCGGTTCGAGCACATACGAATAATATATTTATTATACATATGGTCGTGCATTAATGATCGAGGAGTGGTGCATCTCATAAAAGTGCAATAATGCTGAATGCCTATTTATAGAAAACGTCCACTCCAGGGAAATTTTACGGTCGCTTAGCGGAAATACATATATTTCGAACAGCCCTTGCAACATTGCGAAATTCTATTATTCGCGATAGGGTATTTATAATCCGGGCATAGTCGAGGCCGCCAGTCAGTTTATTAGTTTTTCCATCTCCGTCAGAAAGTAACAGTTTGATCGATTTTCGAGGCATGATTTCCCCGGAGATTATTCGCGCATATATACAACGCCCGCCATACCCCCACAATAGGGGGGGGGGGGGGGATAATTTCTTCTTGCCTCGAATTCGATCAGCGGCGATTCATTAACTCGTCGCTATGTTTGCGCCGCGTTAATAATTAGCGCTAATTATCGAATTGTTTGCGGTATTTACAAATGCAAGTAGGACGCCGGGATTTATTCGACGTTCGGAAGCGCACCCCCTAATTACATTGCTAGTCGCCGAAGCGTGCGTGGAAGGTGTAATTCACGCGATCAAATTTTCCCGCGGGGATATATCGCTGATAAAAATAAGTCAAAGCCCGATACGACTCCAGTTTACACCGGCAAAAACTAAATTCCAACAAATCAAGCGATATCTGACCAGTTATATGAATTTGCCGCCCGGAGCGCCATTGTCTTCGTCCAAAAAAAAACGAAAAGTTGAGAAAAGAGCCACAGTAATATCGAGCCAATACTCTATAAATAGAGCTTTACCAGAGGTATCGAATACCACGCATTCGGCCATTTCCACGGCATTTACGTAGACAAACGACGCGCGTATCTCTCGCCGTTACATTTTATTGTCAAACTTTCCTGCATGCAAGGCGGCATATGCTCGGTCTCGAATGTTTGGCGAACACTTGAGAATAAATAGAGTCTTATCGGATTATCCTCCAGGCACGCCGAATATCCCGACGCCCGCATCGGCGAGAATCGTCGGAGAGGGAAAGTCGTGGAATGTCAACGAATAGAAAAAAAAATAATATGTTAAGTGCGACGACCAACTTCCCGGGCGCATCAGCGGCGCGTACGGGACAATTACTCGGGCCACTTTCGTATTGTCGAGATAAACTCACAAGTTGGACCGTAATGCCGCGTGGCCTATCCCAAGTTAAACTAGAATTGGGGGATACAAATTGACTTAGTTATTAAGCAGTTGTTCAAGTTTTAATTGCATCTCTCCACGGCCGGAGGGCCGGTCGACAAAGTTCTTCCCCCCCTGAACTTTGGCCGCGAATTTTTGTCTTGAAATTGATGCATCGGACGACTGGTCATAAGGTCCGATAATCACTGGTCATCTAGTTTGGGAATTCCCATCTGCGTTATTCGACAGTTATGCTAATGAAAGGCGACGAGATGACCCGCGTGTAATTTCGAAAAAAGGACCATCATATCCTCCCTTTTTATAGGAATACAAATCAGATTTGGGAGTAATGACAAAGTTGAAACTGTCGCGTGGACAAATCGATCGGAATAAAACATAAAAATTGTGTCGAAAAGTTTCATGAGACAATTCCGTCCAAGTTTTGTACTAGTTTAAGAATAGTTAGTGATGTTTTCGTACGCACCGAACTAACGTGAACGTATCCGGACTCGACGGCTAGAAGCGCAGCAACTTGCGGTCCACCCTTCACTCTGACAACCCACTCATCCTCCAAATCGAGCGCAACGTCGTTCGACTCAGCCAAGACCATTTCCAAGATATACGTCAGCACGAGTCGCAACACAAACTTCCGAATTTTATATCTGGAACAATGTCCTAGTTATGAAATTTGTCACATTGGCACGGCGGACTTTAGCGGCAAGGAAATCTGATATATAGAAAACTTGAATGGTGCATTGCGCGGCCCAAACGTACCTAGCCATCGAAACTTTTAGACGATCGTCCACCCCCGATCAATTCCCGGAACGGCGAAGGATCAAAGAACGAAATTAAAAATGTAAAAATTAGTCGGGGACAAAGCGAGGAGACGGACAACTGCCAGAAAGCGTAGCCGAGTGACAAGTGACCGGACAGACTGCTTGACAATTAGCCGCCACGTTGTTCTTGTTTGTCGGAAGCTCCACCCCACCGCCGTCGTCATTCGAACCTTGGAGGATATGGTGGGGAAAGGCCGGGAAAAGGCAACGGGTGTTCCGGTGGATCGGATAGGGGGTCTCGCGCCCGGTCCACGAGTCGCGGGGTCGGAGAAAGGGAAAGTCGAGCGAGGATGCCATTCGCCATCGGCGTGTGACCTGCCAGAAATCGAATTATCGGTAGCATTACTTGAGAAATCGATAATACAAAACGGGTTGCGGTTCTGCTCCGAATGCATCCGAACGTTTCCCTTCGGAAAATTGAGTTCTCCAAACTTTCCCTACATTCGCCGCGGTCCCGTGACCTTTTATACAGACTGGTTAGGACGATGGATATAACGATTCGATGAAACTGGATTTACTCATTGCTCCAGTTCGAGAATTGCTTACTTTGCTGTAAGAAACGCTTCCCAAGTAAACTAATTCCAATGCAAAAATCATAACTCTAATCGTTACATTTCCGAAATAATCTGCACCGCGGTCGGCCAACAAGTTTTTTCTCCATTATCTCTATTGATTCTATAAAACGCTAGAAGTGCGTGACCATCTCATCCGCCCCTCCTGGACGAAGGAGTAAATTACATTCGATTTATGTTTAAGGTCATTGTGCATTGATTGGACACTCATGCTATTTGGGTTAGATTAAGTTGGGTCAGATTGAGGAGAATGTTAAACGACACATCGCATGTTCGGATAAAATAATGGGATTAGGTTAGGTTTGGTGACGTTAGGGTGTTGTACGTAAGCAAAATTGAAAACGACAAATTGAATGATGACACGGTAAATACGAATGCTCATTAAAAATACACGAGTCACGATGCGAACGTCGGGGGAATCCGGTGAAAAAGCCATTTGCTTTCAATTTATCTCAAAAACTCCGATTTGAGCTGTTCGGGTCATAAAGTTTTGCCATAAAGCAACCCTGGGAAAACAATAAAAGTTAACTTATTCCGGAGAAGGTCGCGCCTGGTGTCCTGAAGTTTATTTATCGGGCCGAGCCCACACGTCATGTCTTTACGATTACGCGAAATATATATGTTCGATGCCGAGCCGTTAACTTCGGCGAGAATTTTAAAATCATTCCTCCAGGTTGGAATATGTTCGTAAATTATTCTTGGCGGCATTACGCCAAGGAGGAATTAGAATGTGAGGGCTGTTATTCTCTCTTGGAATTATTACGTTTTAAGTGCGAATTCTTCGGCGGACATGATACGAAATAAGCAATGAAGTCTGCTGAACGTTTCGTAGCAATCTATAGGATTGATGGGGATCGCCCATAGTCGATTATGAAGCAACCATTTTTGGGGCAATTTCCAATTCTTCCGAAAGCTCGACTGGAAATCCTCCTTTAATGCATTATACTCGCATTAGCGCCCCGATGTTGGCCCGATGTCGCGACAACGTTTCGGCTAACTGCGTTCAATGCAGTTGTCAGAAGTTTGTATTCTATTAGCAACCGCCGTATTTTCCGTACTCCAACGTGCACGGCGCCAAACTGCGCAATTATTGCGGCGGTGGCAAAAGGTCCCTTATGGACGTCCATCCAATTACGTCACGTGTTTCGACCCGATTCCTTCCACTGATCGAAATCGTAGAGTATGAAAATCAAGATGGCGGCATCAACGTGATGGCCATCGATAATTCCACGCTATGACTCGCTTAAGGAGCAACAATCAGAAATTTTCTAAAACTATAGTCTTGTAGGTATCGAATTTGACGAACGGTATGAACTTCCGTTATTAGATAAAAGCTGTGATATTTATCTTTACGTTCGTTATGAAGGTACCCGAGGGAATCAAACTGACAAAGCAAATAAGAATGCGAGAGCGTAACTTTACTTTGTCTGTAAGGCAAAGTAAACTCCGGAGATGAGCACTTAAGCTCATCGATCGTTTTTAGTGGAGCGGCCGCGTGCATTTTGGTAACCACTTTTGGCGCATAAGGCGGCGTAAAAACGAGCACCGGAGGGCAAGGAAAAGAATCGCATTAAACGCCTCGCCACTCGCTAGGCGCTTACGGGCCGCTATTTTTTCTCCTCGAAATAGAGGACGAAAGTAAGCGTGGAAAATTGGAAAGTTTCCGCGCGATAAAATCGAGCTTAATTTTCAATAAATCCACGTTCCCGGGCGTCGACGAAAGGGGGTGGGTGGAGGTGGAGTAGTGGTGGGGGTGGTAAGGCTAGAGGGTCGAAGGCGAAAGTTCGGGGTACGGAAAATCGCCAAGAGAAAAGTGGAGACAGGGTAATTTACTTGGTAATTATAAAGTTGCTAACCCACCGCCACCTCTCACCACCTCCTCTCACCCCGTTCTTTCTGTTTCTCCCACCAGCCTCATATTCCAACGCGAGGAGTTGTGAATATTCAAATGCGATTACATCCAGGGTACGCGACTGCATAAATTATAAAGATTTGCGGCGGCGATCGCATTGGCGTTGCGACCCGAAAGTTTCGGCTGACCAATCATCCGGCGAGCCGCACCTATATATATGCAATATTCTCGAAAGCCAGGTACGCCAGAAAGAACATTTCTACTTTGGCTCGAAAAAAAAATGAGACTGAATTGTCGTTAACGCCCGATGGCATCTCGCCGTTCGTTTGTCTCCGGCAATTTCTGTCGGGCCCTACGCTATATACATGGGTACGTTACCTGGATCTAAAAGTGTCCCGCTTTATTTTGTACTTTAGTCTCCTTTTATCCGCGAGCCTTTTGTCCGCTCGGTTGGTTTAAGAGGCGATTTAAAGAAAGCGCGCTCTATTTTTCATCAGTCGCAATTTATCGTTTGATTTCGCGGAAATGCGGACTGAATAGATTTTACGATATTCAGAGCATAAGCATATTGTAATCCTTTCATTTTTTTTTTTAGTTCATGCATTCGTTCGGATATTTGCTATTGACGTCATACAAACTTGCTAATATTTCAACAGTTTTCGTTTCAGCTTTTAATGTCCAATACTTTCTGAACTGGTCTTATTATATTCGATTGTAATGATTCCTCTCAACTTCTGTGTGAGGGGAATCATTACAACTTTCTCTACTTGATCAACTTTTGATATATTCCGTCAACTTTTCATAGGTTTGTTAAATGTTATTTGTATTGTTAATTTTTGTGTGTTGTCTCTTACGCACCGGATTTTTGTGATACGAACTTGTCACTTTTCTGTCAATGACTTTCATCGTGTTTTTGCCAAATTTTTATAATAAGTTGATAAATACTTTCTCAACAGATCTTATTATTAGTTGAATTTTTGGAATTTCAATGTTGACATATGTAAACAAATGGTAATCAATATATGTATACAAAAGTTGTGAAAAATTTCAATAAAACACTAAATCCAACTAAAAACAAATATGATCACAAAAAGTTCACAAATCGAGGGAGACGGACAAATGTTGACAAACGTAAACAATCGCTAATCAAAATATGTGTAATGTTTTTTTTTTTAATTTGTGCATTTCTATCACTATTTGTTTTAGTTGGATGTTGAATTTGCTGATATTTGTCTGTTAATATAATGTCTTTCTATTCTTTGATTTCACTTATTATTTATATGTTTTTCTCAATTGTTGCAGATTTTCAAAACTTTTGTCATGTTTAAAACTTTTCATTTTGTTTCAGAGGTGTTTTGTCAATATTGTCGTTATCATATTTATTGTTTAAAATTAATGTTCAATTATATAATAAAAATTGTAAAATGAAACATAATAACAATTACATTATTTACATTGAAAAATTAACTCACTTAAATTTAAAAAAAAATGAAATTAAGAGACAGATAAAAGTTGAAAAACACTAGATATATGTCGAAATAACTAGATACAAGTGGAAAAAAACTAGATACATGTTGAAATAACTAGATACATGTTGAAAGAAACTAGATACATATTGAAAAATCTAGATACCATATGAAAAAACAATATCAAAGTTAAAAAACATAGGTGAAGTATTTTCATTTTATGTTTCATCGCAAAATTTCAGAATACTTATGGCATTACTTCGGCGTCCGACTGAATGCGGCCAACAATTACTTCAAAAACTGGAGCTTCAAAATTTGAGTCCGTCCATTGAATATTCGATATTCCATATTCATCCTGTTGAAAATACTGTTGAAATAATTTGTGTACTTTGGAAGCAATTTGGAATAAACATTGACTTTGATGGTCATTTATAGTCGACAAATTATAGTCAATACGGACGAATTATGGACGAGGAATCGAAAGCATTCATTGAACAATAAATGACAATTTTTGGACCAATAATAGACATCGAAAGAATACATTTTAATATCCTTGAAAAACCGTGTATGATTCTTTGATTCTGTTAAAACGAAAGTTGGGTGAATCTTGAATGAGTCCATAGTTGATACGTCCCATTGTCATATCGTCCACGTATGTCCTTATCATATCGTCTTATGTCCACGTATCAGGATATAGCCAGTGCCAGAACACAATGGAAAAAAAAAAACATTCGAGACGTTTTTGACGTACATTGGATGTCCTGATGTGTATGATCAATACAAAAATCCAGACTGGTACGTCCGTTTTACATCTGTTGTTTGGTCATGACAAATGTTTCCAGTTGATGCAAATAGACTTTCACTGGATGTCCTGATATGTAGGAACGATGGACATCCAGACTGGCACGTTTATTGGATGTCCGTTTTACATCCATTTAGCGGGAATGAAAAATGGATGTCCATCGGATGTTCAACATTCGTTTATGAATGATCGTAAAATGGACATCCAGTGATGATTAGGCAATGATCGTTATAACATTATTAAAAGTAAGATATAGCCATATGTCCTAACTGAAACAAAAAATCAATACTCGAGATGCAACGATTTTTCCTTACGTTAAAGTCGGGAAAAGCAATCGACTCTAAAACACCTCAACAACCCTCTGAAGGGATGCAATGCAAAAAAAAAACACATACAAAAACAAAATAAAAATCAATTGGAATGAATAACGTAAGCACACGGATAGCGAAGGTATTTTCCAAGATTTAGCGTTAAGTAGTCGCAGAAATGAAAGGCGGAATTTTCGTTCATGAGAGAGGGAGGATTGCACGCCGCAGTAAATTAGCAAATGTATTTAAAGCCATGATGGAAACTGAACAATTGCGGAGTCCGGATGCTTGTTGGTCACGTAGTAGAATGCTCATCCTCCTTTTCCACGAGTGCCCCTTTCCATCAAGCTCAGCCGCGGCTGCTGGTGGAACTTGGAGGCAGATGCGCCAAATAGCCCACAGGGAAACCAAAGCTCACCTCTGCATCTCGACTATCTCAACGTTGGAGCAAGCGCATATTACGTTGCTGTCTGCCTCGGATGTTTCGCTCTGCCCCACCTGCACGCTTCCGGTAGCTATCTCGCTCAGCGGCCCCCCTCCCCCGTAAAGACAATTTTCATAGCGGATAAATCATCAAGAACGAGACTTTCTTTTATTATGTGCGCTTACGAAATGTAAAACTCTTTAAGCGAACTTCCACCTTATTTAACTACCCTCGGTATTCGAAGCACGGTATCGTTTAAGACTCCGAGGCACTATTTACTGCCCCCTGAAGTGCCGCTGCGAGATATTCATTTCCTCGATTTGCAAGGATTTGCGGTTTACATTAAAATATTAGCCGGCTTTTTTATTTCCGGGGATATCTCCCTCATAAATTTAATTATACTTTGAATCTTCTCGTAATTCAATTAGCTCAAAAAGCTCATTGGGGGACAACATTGAAGGCGTTTGAATCGCGGATGATCTCGTGATCTCAGTTTTCGGATACGAAGGAAACAATCGTCTCGATTGGTTCGCGCGATGGAGGAGGGGTGTGTAAACAGGAACGATACGATTGTTTTACCGAAGATGGTGAGTGACGTCCATTCATTACTGGTCGTTTGATTAGTCGTCAATGTCAAGCAAGCTCACGTCACATCTGTCGATACAATGTTCATCAGTCCTGCATTATTGGACGATTATGGAGGTGGAAGAATATGTAAATGAAGAGGGATGATGACGGTGTAGAATGTATACAATAATAGTAGAGGAATGAAATTTAAGGTAGCAAAAAGAGGATATCTAATGAATGAGAAGAAGACTCCGTTACGAGATCTCCAACAATTCTATTTCTGGAATAACGGCTAACCATAATAAGTACTTTCTTTAATGACTTGTTCCATACCAGTTTTGTACCAGTAACTACATCAATTTTGGGACATGGCATCGACATCAAGAGATGTTGACCATGTTTACTCCATGTTTTTGGGGCCATGATTCGTAAACAAATGGACATCCAATGGACGTCCTCGTCAGTGAACAAGTGATTACGGGTGATTGGTCCAATCCTTCATTGGTCGTTGGATTTGATGCCAACGTCACGTGTATCATTAAATGCTAATGAATGCGGTTTTCTATTTTCTAAGGGGAGTTTTCTTAAAGAATGACTGAAAAAACCTTCGATCGCGTCTTATTTAATCATTTTGAGTTCTCTATATTTGATTACGTGCCGTCAAGCCGAGCAACTGTACAATTCCATCTTGGCTCCAGTACTGTTGCTAATTCAGTATGGCGAGCACAACCTAGGTAGGAATTTCAGAGCATTTCGAAAGTCACGGCCATTTGTAAAGTGGTGTATACAGAACGTAGATAGGTATATGTGTGTGTGTGTGTGTGTGTGTGTGTATATATATAAATACAAGGGGGTTGCTTATTTCCGTTCTCGCCTCTTCTCAACAAGCAAACCCAACGCCACGGCGTGTTAAGTCCGATGAAAACCTCCCCGGCATTAAAAAAAGGTGCGCGCCTAATATCCTTCGGGAAGCAGCAGCTTTGATATATAAAATGAATATTCTACGGTACGCTGCAGCGGCTCCCCTTTATTTCCTTGCGATTTCAGTTCATCGCTCGTATTTTCCGTTTTCTTTTTTTTTTTTTTTAATGAAAGCCGCACGAAGTCGATAAAAAGTGTGAATACATTTTTTCGATTCAGCGCACGAATGAATGAAGCCGAATGTTTGTGCGATTTTATACATTTGTAAATAATAATGTTGCGAATATATTTGTTTAATTCTTTCAATTCAATCTTCATTTAATTTAAAGTAAGAGAATCGCAGTAAAATGTTCGGCGTCGGCCAGTTTTTGTTTCATGTTTGCAAGAATTTGCCAGAACTCTGCATGAATTTTGTAAATCGTTTTATTTTTTTCAAATTTCTCGGAAAAATTACGATCTGGGCTTTTACCCGTGGGCTGAATTAATGCACCAATAATTTTCGAGTATAGTTTCATTATAATTATATATATGTATAATAAGTATTGATAGCGCTCTTCAAAATATATTTTCTAAGCAAATATATAATATAATAATATAAATATGATATAACAAAAAAGCATTAACAATAAAAAAATCTTAAAAATTATATTATTGCGTATTCTATACGCTTTAAGTTTAACTACAACTACATCAGAGAGTCGGCGCTTATTTAAATACTCGATCAACAAAATACAATAATATTTCTGTTATTACAAAATAGCTTCGTATGCTGTTGACAATTTTGATTGTTCAAATCTAATATTAACGGTTTCATTTAATTTTTTTATGAAGAAATTCTCCATTTCTCTTCTTTTATAACAATTGTTTTCAATTGCTAAAATTTTAAGATTTTCATAGTCAAAATTATGAGTTACAAGAACTGAAATGATGGACAAGTTACAAATTCACCAAAGAATATTTCAGTCATAATTCTAATTGTTTTTTGTAACTTTTTTGTTTTATACCTTATAACTTTTCTGAAGTAGACTATCTTTAAACTATTAACTTTTTATTTTAATCTTTTATCTCACAACATTTATCTTTAACGTTAATTTTGTGTTCGTTTTGATCTCTTAACTTTTAATAACGTTTGGTTGTAACTCGATTAAGTTAACTTAGATTAAAAGTGAAAATTATATTTATCCCCTAGTAGAAAATGACACCCGTTTCTGTTTGATTTTTCTGGCCTCTATGTTAAAAGTAATGGAGTATAGAAAAAGTGGCCATAAACTGGTATGATTTTCTAGTAGAGGGTCATGAAAGGTAAATATATTTTAACTTTAAATGTTATAAAGTTATTTTAATTGAAAAATTAAAAAAAAACTTAATAAAGTTAACTTGGTTGATAATTAACATTTATATTTAAATTGTACCTTAGAAAAGTTAACTTACGTGAAAAGTTACAATTACAATTGACCATTAATTTGTTAATCTGATTTGGTTAATTAACTGTTATTTAGTTAACGTTTTGATTAGCTATAAGTATTAACTTCATTAAATTAACTATTGTAATTAGTAACTTTGACTTAATTTAGTCAAAAAAAAAAAAAAAAAATAACATTCCCAACCCTCATAAGTCAATATTAAGGGGAAAGAAGCTGTCATCATTTTATAAAAATCTAGTTTTTTTTATAGATTATTATTAAGCAACAAGGTGACTATAGGACTTAGTGTCGGACTTACTTCATGGTCCTGCAATTAAAATTATTGCAATTAAAATTATTTTATAAAATTATAAGTCACACGATATCTCCAAAAATAATAAACCCATCTTTCTAAAATTTTTCATAATTCTCGTAGACAAGATTTAATTGAACGTGGATGAAGATTTTGTTTAATCTTACAAAGAGGCTTCGATTTTTAACAAAAATCTTGTGTTTTACATTGATGTTTTTTAAATAGTTAAATTTGTTCATCTATAAATAATTAATTTTTTTTTTTTTTTCAAAATCCTTCGTCCACTCCCGAGATAAAGTAAACGACTAATGAAATATTTAATGGTTTTTGATTTCAGATCATCTTATCTCGACTTATCGTATCCACGGGAAATCAAATAGAAATGCTACAGTATTAGAGGGATGAGCTTTTCATATATCTATTATAGGGCTCAAGGAATGATAGTTAATAACTTTTACAATTATTAATATTTTTTTATTCAAAAATAACGAGTTGTTCATCAACTGATCATAAAAATTATACAAAATTTTATGAATTATATATATATTTAAACGATTTTTCGAAAAAAACTCTTTTTTTTCGCCCTGGTGAGTGTATATATATGTCCCCTTACTTATATGACAAAAATTATTAAATAATAATAATAAACATAATTAAATATAATATATATATATTTTGTTATGACAATTGCATTCGAAATGAAAATAATTATGCAAAAATCAGGATTAAAAAAAAAATAATTACAATAATATTTAAATTTATATATAAATTATTATTATTATTTAATACTATTTTGTCATATATATATATAATTATATGTATATATATGTTATATATTATTTATTATAGATATAATTTAATTATTATAAAATAATTATCATTATAATTATTAATTTTTTTAATTCCTTTTTATAATTACTGAATTATCAAAGAATAATTCACATTTATAATTCGGGCATGCTGAAATCTCAGCAAAAAAAAAAATAAAATCAAACTCGTTTGAAAATAACAACAGACAAATTAAAAAAATATCGATTAATCTCGTTATCGTTTAATTAATGTCATGGTTTAATTAATCGATGACAACCGGAAGGGTGTGAATCTTTTTTGAACTACAAGTCGCGCACCTTATCAAGCATCGCCCATATCAATTCCAGGGCGCTATCTGACGACCAATATCGTAATCGCGTCGAAGCGAACTGACTGCTAACATTCGATAAAGAGGAGGACTCGTTTATCGATCGAACGCACGGTTCGAGGTTTACGAGCACATTGAGCAAAGCGCGATCAGAATTTTCAGTCCCTTCAAAATTGATGCTACTCGAAACGTGAGATACTACTGCAAACTTTATATTCTACTTTAATCGACGATTTTTTTTTTTGACATCGAGACGAGATTTGAAATATTCCCATCAATTTTTCATGTCCGTTTTCGAGTTTAGTATTCTCTTGTTTGCTATTGTCATCTTGCCAAGAATTTAATTACTTACAGTACATACATTTCGTTTATATTTTTGAAAATGTTTTGTTATAAATGTACAATTTTAATAAATTCCATTGAATAAGAAAAGTTTGTACGACGCGTAATGCTCAACGTCTTCCGTTCGATGTCTCGTAAATAAAAAGTTTCACATTCGTCTTATTTTCACCATTGATCAAGATTCAGGATGCTTCGTATCAGCAAACAAACTATATATCATCTTGTATCGGTTTGACACTACGGCATTAGGTTCATATTTCATCATCTCTTTAAATATTAAATGCAAATTACCCAACAATTCTTTCAATACTTTAGTGTAAATTTGTGCAGTGATGCTTCTATTCCATTTCTTTATACTTCAGTATATTTTGAAATGAAATGCAAATATGTTTGAATGTTTTCCTTAATGAAAAAAAAAAGTAAAATTGGATACTTGTCGAGCAAAGGAGAGAGATAGAGACATTCGTAAAAATAAAAATGTTTTATGTTACGATGTTTTAGAAAGTATGAATTTTAACATCTTTTTGAGATCGTTCAATATTATTATTAATATCTTTATTACTGTTGATTACAATAAAAAATGTTGAATAATTTCAAAAATGAAGGACTAAAATTTAAAAATCTCAAGAATGTGGTCTGCCAAAAGTCATAATCTTTCAAAACCTTGGAAATAATTCTTAGAGAGATCTTATCGAAGCTGTTTTTATTTTTTCGCGAGTCTTTGGGTTTCTCTCTTGCCCTTGAAAAGAATTTAAAAAATATCATTAAAAGATTACGTAAATATTAACAATTTTTATGTAATTGAAATACGAAATACATTATTACTACTATGATTTGTTTTATTTTGCAAAAATGTCTTGATTCAATAATTTGTTCATTTATTTTCTAAAAAATGTGTACTACATTTTATTACTTGGGACATTATGCAATAAAACAATAAGTTGATAAGATGTTACATCAACAAATGTTTCTATTTTGATGACTTTATACTTTCAGTATTGAAATCTTGTCATATCGTTCAAGCCATGACTATCACAAATCGGGAAATTATCGAGGCATTCGTATCGATATGTATCTATATGCAGCATGGATAATGTAATTGGAAATCCAACATTACATCCTTCTCGAACTGGAAAAAATCCACGTTTGGGTACATTTCTAATCAATATAATTGACTAGTCCGTGTCCAATCTCGATCACAATAATTTTCAACTCTATTTACTCATTGTCTTGGCATTACAATAGCATTTGACATTAAATTTTATTCATCTGATTCTTAGCCAATTTAATCATCCTTTCCAGTTGAATTTAATATTCTTGTTTCTGTCCATGCACTAAAATTTGAGTGTATGGACCGATACAAGCCGAGAAATTGGATTAGACCGGACTTATTTCAATGCTGGTCCCTTGGATATAGATCACTTTGATAATGATCTATAGTATTAATTATGAGACGGACTCAACCATGTGTTGCAAAACATTGTATAGACATTAACGATGTCCTGGGACTAGGTGTGTCTTTTCTGCCTGACCTGACGCGAAATCACCACACGAGCTGAGATTTTAGGGCTCTAGATTGCCACTACGACTTATGCTTATGCCAGACAACGCCGCATGCCCTACCTTAATCGACTTTGCTTATCTTGTATGTGCAGATGCATCGAGGCGTTTCGTTGCTAGATTATGTGCGATCTTGGATGCTAAACTGCTTTTCATAAACCAACTCCATCAAGATTAGATACATTGCTAATATGACGTGTCAATTATCGACGAAAACATTTCTTTATTTATCCATCATATATACAATAAAAAAGATATCAGCGGACAATAGCTGAGCTAAGCTTTTATGTTTTCAGCTCCAGTTTCTGTCGATCCCATTCGATTGATTCAACCATTTGGTGGATCGAGGCGCGAAATTTTGGGGACATTTCGAGTAGATTCGGGAAATAGGACGCACGGGTCCGGCCCCTTTGCTTCGACCTTATCTACTTGTTCCGAGCGAGTGGCTAAGCTTTTGGGGAAGATTTAAAAAATGAGATACGATCGCGCCTCACCTCCGACCACTCGAGAATATCCATGATTAAAGTCTCGTGAGACTTCTCGGGCGGTACTTTTCGTTTCGCAGACGTTCCTCTATATACACCAGGGTTTTTCGGGATTTTTCCGGAAGAGTCAACGCGTAAACAAGGCCGCGTGGGAAGGAAGGAAGTAAGGGAATGGTGGGGCGAATGACAACAAACTCAAAAATGGAACAACAGGCGCATCCGTCGGCCATTATTTTCTCGCGGTAGAAATTCCTCGCCCCATATTATACCGCCTTCCAGTTTCCATTTTACAGGTCTCATTTCCATATTTTCGCCACATGCAGCGGCTTAAATCTCCGCCAATGACGACTGCTGCTTATTTTTATCCGCAGCTACGCTTGTATACCGCCGGCGCCCGGAATTGAATACGCAAAAAATGCGCGCTGCCAGGAACACTTTGTCAGCACTTATTAAATTCAATAGAGCGGGAGATACGGTTATTCTTACACGCCGCGATAGCGAATAATGCGGAATTTAAGTACTCGCGAATCGATTTATCTCGAACCTCTTTACTTTTATGCGATATAAGTACACGCTCGTACAAAATGAATTTGCATTTTGGATTAACCCAGGATAAATACGATCCTGATGCACAAATTCTGCATTTACGAACAGGCAGAATTTCGTAGCTCACTTTTACGATCTTTGCCACTATTTTTATCACTTTCATTACCCTTTGTTTTTTATCACTTTTGTTATCCTTGACAATTTTATCATCTTTGTTGTTCATACTGTTTTATCACTTTAGCGATATTGCTTTGTCACTTTCTAACATTATATGACGGATTTTAAGCATTTGATGATTCTCCGTGAATTGATAGACAGGACATTTCTATGATATTCTATTAAGATTTGACTATTCGCAATGTTATTGATTTGATTACCTTTAGAAACTTTATCAGCTATTACCAAACCATAGATCGTTGATCAACTACTGTAGGTACGACAACATCTGATCGGGTTTGCCAGCGGCGTAGGCGGTGTAATAACAGTTTCAAATTATTTACCGTGACTAACGGTGGTAGCTGGGAAGAACAGACACGTTGAAATTATTGCGCTTCACTCGTGCCGGTGGTGACAACAACGATTGAAAATTGTATATTGTGCGAGCCCTTATTTAGAAATTTGAATAGGGACCTAATGCCGTGCCTCGCAAACATCACGACGCGCCGCGGGGAGTTCCTTTCAATTTGCTGATTAACGTCACCGCAACTGTGTTGGCTCCCTCCCCCTACGATATGCTTTCATTTTCTATGTGGCACAAATCACGGAATCGAATTGTCAAGTGTCGAATGATTTGTAATGACGATGTATTCTTTCGATCGCGATAGTACACGCCCATCTTAAACGTCGTGCAGTCGGGATTTGGTCCCATCAATTATGCGCTTGGTGGCGATAATCAACTTAAAGTACGTGTCGAGCGTAGGCCTTATTTACTCACTGTAAACGAGGATCACTTCCGATGTTTCCAGTAGAGAAACGATTGACGTCACGCACAACTTTCTTTGTTTAACAAAGATTTACATATTTATTTTCGTGCTTTTGGGTACTCGTTATTTTGTGTGAAATCCATCCTTGTAAAAATCTCAAGAGAGTTGCCAGAGATTACCTCGTTACATGCCTATAAGACGCCATGCTTAATGGTGGAGAGATCGGACACCAGATCTCTTGTAGCGGGTATCGGATGACTCGTTATTCCCTAACCATCATCGTCACTAAGATTTATTCGGTTCGTCGGGGAAGTGAAGAAAGGATCGAGTCTCGGATGCATCCACTTATTCGGCGCGAATTTGTAGGATTGATTTTCCTGAGATTCGATGAATACGGATAATTGTATAATGAATTCGTTCGATACCTTCTTCGTGAATTTCTTAAAGAGTTTGAGGATCTCGCCAGATACCCGTGATTTCGAGGAACGAGACGTTATTTCAAATATGCAAATGCCCGAGGAACTTTACGAGTAATCGAAGGATGTTCGCGGAGCTGTGAAAACGAAGCGGGGAGACGTCCGATCCGGACGAAATTAGAGAAAAAACGTCGATCGCAAATTTATTTCGTGAGAAAAAAAATGGGAGACTGTTTCTCGTTGTACCGCGCGCGTCTCGTTGAATATTAATCTACCCTTCATTAAAACTTTTTAATCTGCCTGTCCTGGGCGGATTGCAATTAAAAAGTGCGATTCGCGCTTTCCCGATGCCGTTAGAGTGTAGGAGCAAAACCATTCGGATTTTCCTCCAACTCCAACTTTTGCTCATCGCGCCTCGCCCCTACGTCCCCGGCGCTGAAGCCGCGGCGTCGTCCTCGTTATGCAGCATAAGCGGCAAAAAGAATTGCCCGCACTTGGTTTCTCGCTGCGGACTAAAGTATAACATAAAAGAACGCCGGAGACCTATGGGTCGCTACGGCAAGAAGGATAGCGGCTCATAAAAATGTAATTAACTTCATATAAGATGAAAGAGAGGCTCAAGCCAGCGCACGAGCGCTCCGAGAAACGGAACAAGTCGACGCAACTAAGGTACCATGAGAGATTAAACCTGCAAAATCCTTTACCGACTCCTTTCTGGCCGCTGCCGGATTAACTTTGTATGTAACAAAACAAATTCACAGGATTATATTGCGCTGTCTTTTTTCTTAGCCTACTCAAACGTTACTTTTTATAAGACATTGTATTCAACCCCTCATACACGACATACCACTTTACTTATCTCCACTCCGCTCTTCTAAACAGATTTTTTCTTGATTAAATTTTTTATAAATTGTCTGTATGCGTAAACTTGAATTTTATCATTCGCAATTTCTGAAGATTGTTGCTACCTCATGATTCTTTACCAGCTTTGTAGTAAATTATTTAGGTGGACACTGATCAACATCATGGATCAACACTAATACTGCGGATCAATAATCGTTGTTCTCTGTCTTGGAACCGCTTACATCGGTGGTCCAATCACATTTGGGTTCTGAACTAAACGAAAACAACAAATGGGCTGTTTTGGATCAAATTGGATCAACTGATGATTTTACTAGTTGTTTAAAGCTTTTGGGTATCTGTCCATTACTCGACAAATGGATGAAACACGATAAGAAGCCTGGATTGGTTTATCGTTATAAAGTAGTCTGGTGCTAATGGTTGTCAACGGTCATCCACTTATCAGTTTTAGCATAAACAGCATCTGACAACTAGATGTTATAGTCACAAACTTTTATAATGTCCGAATCATTTGGCATTCAAATTAAATATACACGAATCTGTCTCTAAGTCAAACATCATCCAACTGTCCAGTGACGGATTGAAAATGTCAGTCAATTGACGGAATAGTTAAAGTGATAAAGAGTTGTTAGCACTTTGACTATTCTAAATTTCATTTTTTGCCACTTGGGTGGAAAGCGCCAGGAACTTGCGCTGTCATCTATAAGTCATCATTAAATCCATCCGATCCATGGTTGGATATCCATCATCTGATCCATCAGATAAAAGATCAAAGGTGCAGTTATTTCTGAGCCATTATCATCATATCATTACCAACAGTGGCCTTCCAATTGGTTTTCTGTATTTTTTACATGTGAAGCAATACTCTTTAGACATCAAAGTCTGTCAATCTATGAGACATTTAAAAACTATTTGTACCTAAATGGATTATTTCTGATGGAGTCTAAATCAATCCAACAAGATCCAAGTCGACATTTCTTTTTTTTTTTTTTTTTTGTTTGCGAAAAATGCAGGTACGTATTCGATGAAGAAAACGAAGATTATACTCGATCACATTTTTAGATGGCAGCGTCGTCGAGCGTACCTGCAATAAGTTTATCCGGTTGAAAGTCGGATAGGTTTCCAGGTTCGAGGGTATGAGCGTCGGCCAGATAAGCGTGCAGGCGCCAAGTCTATCTGAGGTGTGCTCGACGCTTACATTTACTCAATTTCCCTCGGCAGGCCCTTGCTTGGCAAGATTCGACCTTCGTCAACAAGGTCGACAACGCGATAACGTTCTGAGAGATGTACCGGGAACCCTGGCGCGTACGTATATAGTCGTTCGTCTCGCGAGCTGTCCTACTCCCCGGATAAGGGATAATACGATTCACCGTACTATCCGACGGTTTATACTCTCTTCTCATTTCTTCCCTCTTGCGCTGTCGCGCTTTCGAAACGTCGTCCTCTCTTGCTTTCTTCTTTTGCGAAAGGTCAGTCGAGCCAACTTATCCGAGCCGGAATCTTATCTCTGCGTTTTCCTACTTTTTCGAAGAGAGCCGACCGGTTGTGATTTTTCGGTTTAAAGAGATCAAGTTTAAAAAGTTCTCGGATAAGGATTTCGTTACGACGAATGTGTGAAAATATCGTTTAGCCGGGAGCAACATACGAATGAAACGTGTTGCAACTGGGTGTCACTGTTATATCACCTCTGGTATACGTACAACTTCGTAGCTAGGGTATAAATCGAGAAAGGTTCTTTTACGAAAATGTTAATTTACGAGAATGTAATAATTGCAATGGGATGATCTGGGACAAGTGTGTCCTCGAAACAAGTGCGTCAGTACATGGAAATAACTTTGCAATGATCAGAACGTAAAGCTTTGACGGTATGTTGAGTAGAGGCAATCAAGCCAATTTTCAGTGTTGAAGTATTCGCCATTGTTAACATATTGACTAACCTCAATTCAATAGTAAACGGTCCGAATGGAAAGCACATTTTATTGACAATCCCAAAGAAGCTGTTCTATTCTTTTTTATTATAAAACTGACATTACTACTGTGATTTATAAAAAATATATTTATCCAAAATGGCCGATAAACTTCGTGTTGTACTAAAAATTTGATCCATGAAATAGGACCACTCATACTAGGGTAAAATCACGAGGGACCCTGGCAAAGAACGAGGGCACCACAAAAACAATTTTACATTATTTTATAGCATTTGCTGCAAATTGATTTAGTTTAGTGCACTAAATTAGAAGCCGAGGCAGAAACATAGAGGTATTGATTTGTTTCGAGAGTTAAGTGGACAGAACTCGGTGGTCTCTTACGAAGTGAGTCGGAATGTCCTGGCTCTCGTTTGTTTCGCACCGGAACAAAGGAGGTTCGGATGACAAATGCAAAGCCCGCACGCCCGGTCAACCGGATATGCAAGCAAAGAGCTACGGGCGCTACACGGTCACCATATAGAAACCAGCGAGGAAATACCTAATAGGGATCACCCAGCGCAGAAAAAGGAGGTTTGCCTCGATTTCGCTCATTAGCGCCGTTACACGTTAATTAAATCAAACCGTAGCCCTCGAACGTTTACCGAAGTTTCTCTATTTTTGTCGCGCCTTTACCAATTCTTTCCGCGTTGTTAATTAGTAGTAGGTCAATTTCAAAAGTGCATCTATAGTTTGCATGGACCAAGTTATTTTATCGTTAAATATGATTTGTGTCAAAAATCCACTACAATAACGTACAAGTGATCCTTTTGTGTATTATGATTTAATCGCTAGGACTCTTTACCTAGTCTCATTCAACAGGTGAACGAGTGCAAGAACCAGGCAGTTGTACCCCCAAAGATAGTTTGACATTACACAACTTTTGATCTTTATAATAGCCTTCATGGAATTCCTAGGGGTGTTGGCCAGCGCCATTTTCATTCCCCCAACGTGGAAATGACTTAAAACATTCAAATTATATGTACTTCTTCAGAAATTAAAAACTTTCCAAGCCGGGAAGATCCTTTTTTTATAATCTCGACTCTACACCCCAGTTCCATTTTTAGGCTTTCAAGTTTATCTCGAGGAATATTGAACCTGCCGTGCTATCGTGGTAACTTTAAATGACTTCTTTATTTCCCAAGGTTTATTCCGACCACGTAAAGCCATGATTTTTTGATCAGTTAATTATTCTAAAATTTGTAAACTTTTTAAACAGCCTTTTCAATTGAGGGAAATTCAAAAGGACGTAGAATTTTCCCATTGAAAAAGTTCTGGTTTAAAGCTGACGTTTTATCCTGTTAAATGATTTAAAAGGAATAAGATTATCCAATTGGTCTTCATTCTGACGTTATCCCGACGTAAATGAGTGCGTCTACTAGGGTGATCAATAGGATTCACCTATAATAGAGTTAAAGCAGGCCATGATGTCAATGATGAAAAAATTGTTATTGGCATTTTTGCTATCCAAATAGAATAGTGATACAGTAATGGCAATTATCTATTTACAAATTGCATCGTCTACATACTTGCCAATAAAAGATAAAAACAAAATTACTTAAAACGTCGGTGAAAACTGCGAGGTTAGAAGAAATCAGACATGCGGATGGACAGGCAGCGACGGTATGTGCGGTCAACAGAGGTAGCGAATGCCAAAGCAGAATAGCGTGTGGAAAGAGGTCCGCTCTATTTAATTCGAGGGCGAACAGATCGAGTCCATCTACTAACATTTGGCGCAAGTGTGGTTTTCCGTTCCGGACCTCGCGCAATAGCAGTGATTTCAGTCGTTCCTAGTGTTTCAAAGTCCGGGAGCCTGCACGTTCACTCGGAAAATTCGCTCGAAGAGTTCATCGGAAAAACGATTCGAGTCACGTAGGTTACACAACATTGCGTCTCCGGTTTTGGCATAAATTGCATTTCATAAATTGAGCAGTTACCTTTTAAAACATCTGGAAATATCCACTTCGAATTCAATAGAATATGTCTGAGCGTCAGGTGTTTAAATACTTCATCCCAGTTACGTCGCTTACATTTTAAAACGGGGCTCGCAGAAAAGCTGGGTTAGACATGTAGGAGAAGAGGTTAGAGGTTTACAACTTACTGTTGTCAAATTCAATAGAGGTTTATCAATTGACCAATCTGGTCAAATGATCATTTAAAAGATAGGTTCCTTCTAATTCCAGTCTCCTTTTGTCATTTTTCCATCTGATTACAGGAATTCCTTTGCCAGACAGCAAACCATTTTCTAGTTATTGCCTCTTGTCGTGTCTAAATGGACATCTTAGTTTTGATTTTGACACATCTCTAAATCTTCTTTGCTTCTATATACAGCGTAACATCTGTCAAAAGTGAAAAGCAACCTTTATCGGAAAATCCCCGGTAAGGGAAACGAGCACAAATTTTCAAAACCCTGGGTCATCGGGCTGGGAAAAGCAATTAAAACGAATCTTCAGTGGAGCCCGAAAAAGTAGCCGGATCGGGGATAGCCGATGCGCGGAGTGGAATCGAATTTGAATGACTGCTGTAGAGAGCGATACTGCAGGTTTAAGCGACAGTCACGTCGGCGAAAAGTAATTATACGCAATCGTTCCCCATTGCCAATCGTATTGTCACGCGAGAGCTGCAGTCAAAGTGCATGCGAGCGTGTGCACGTGTCACTCCCTCGTGTCACGTCTCCGCGACACGAGAAGCGCGACGGTGCGTTGATAAATTGGTGAAAACGATTTGATTAACTTCTCGCTTCTACGTCATTCCAGCGAGGCGGGCCTGGCGATCAATGCCACGCGAACACGCGGCTTCTGCGATTTACAGGTGTTCTTAACGCAAAGCGTCTAATCATTAAAGCTGATTGACAAAATTGCCGTGGAAGATTAATGGGAATGTTCGAAGCAACAAAAAAAGAAATGGACTCGCACTCCGCAGACTGGCACTCTGGTCATTTGGAATTGATAATAATTGTTGAGACAGAATCGTGGGGTATGGATCCTCGAAATTCCCTTCAGTCACTCACAGTTTACAAATTATTAAGACGAATTGCTATTAGAAGTTACAGTTGTTACAGTTAATGCAACCAAGACGGAGATTCACAACTTTCTCTGCTGAGATACATTACCGGAATTAATGCATCTAGTTGAACTTCGGAAGAAATATAACTAGTAGTGATTTCTCTTAGCGCGCTTTCAGTATATACCTATATATACAAATGAGGTTATCATTTTACAGACTTCGCATTATCAGTATAAATTTACTACATTACATGAGCTAAGTTTTATTATTTTTGATTTTCGATCTTTGCGTTTGACCAATCTTATGATACCCAACTGAATGAAACAACAAATGAAAGGATCGATACAGGGTACAAGTTGGAAATCTACAATTATTGGGTTACATGTATAGAACGTGTTAACGGGCCGTCAAGTTTCTGATACGATATATGCTTAATGTACAGAACCGTATGGGTGGTACAAACTGAGGCTAACGAAGCCGCGATGCGATAGCTGCACACTCTCGACGCCTACGAACAACCTGCGAACGACAACGGCACGTTGGAATTACGAATTCCGCGTGTTCTACCCCTTGCCCGTTCCGGTTGCGTGCCATTTATGAATACGTAACGAAGCCGCGAGGAAAAGCCAATTGGACGCTGGAGCTCCAGGTCATATCCAACTGTCAGTTGACGGTAATGCTTTCTCGCGTCATTTACGGGATTCTCCGCGCAAGAAACATTCGGTACTAAGTTCAACTAGATCGTTTTAGAATGCGTTATTATGCTTTCCAGAATTAGGTTCATCCTACCAGTGTCGCGTAATGCATTTCCAAATCGATAAGTTCATTGATAAGAGCAAATCGTGTTTTCAGGAAGAGGGAATGAGATGATGGGTTAGCATTTTGTTGTATTATGGATTAATCATCCCCTTTTTCGAATTACTCACGTTATCAAACAAGAAAACAATACATATCAGAATGCCTTGAAGTTTATTTGGGCAAGAGGGTCCCATCCTTTGAATCTCATCTGAAACTCCTTTTCCTTAAGACTAGAAGTAATCAAATGCATTTTGTCTATTCGTAACGTACAATTGATCAAACTACAATTGAATTGAATTCTGAGGGAGGCCACGTAAGGTGAAAATGTACACCTGTTTAACTTGAACAGCAAACCGAAAAAAGGACTGATTGCCCTTATTAACTCATGGTCAATGATAAAACATTACATGTTCAATATGAACATGTGCTGAGTACAAAATGTGCAATTACATCGTATTACGATACAGGTCCAGAAAAATATGATAGATTATTATCCAGCCCTAGTTTCTAGGTACTAGGCAGTGTTGGCCGCCGGGGTGAAAATCAATAGGGACCATTTACAACTTCGCGCTAATTGGAATTCTTGAGGTATAATTTCCGGGATATTATCATATCGGACGCTGTCAAAATGACGAATAATCGAAGATAAGCTTGTACAAAAAATGGATTAAAGATTACAATTTCAACAAAATGAACTTGAACTATATAAAAAGGAAAGAACCCGATGAAATTCTGTCGGAGGAGATGTGAATTAAATTTAACGAGGAATCTTAAATCTAATGTAGAATTAGATTTCTAGTAATTTCATAATTTCATTTTGGCTTTTTCTCAACGGATTGTAAACGCGTCCTTGTTACTTTTTGGTGATCTCCTGCGATGAATACATTTTCTGTGTCTCGTTTAGCGTTCAAGAGAAAAATTCGTCAGAAACTGTAAAATTGATGACTAAACATTGACTCGTTTTAATGGTCAATTTTCCTTTTTATACGATACGTCGTAGTTCGACAATGAGAGCGCTAAAACTGTGCGGAACAAAAATTAAATGTATTTGCTTGAATAACAGAGATCTACTATAAAATCACCGAATGAAAGAGACCTGCGGTGCACCTGATGTTTTCAGATATTGGATTTTCCCAATTTTCATGAATTCCATGTGTGCGAGTACTTTTCGCGTGTGTGTTGCGCGAACTTTAAAATGTATACGCGTGCTGCAGCGTTGGGGTAATTTAAACCATTTCCCATTTTCCTAAATTTGACTTTTAATTTATTCGATAGATTCGAACGTTCCCAATCCAATTTCGACCGATTTTTTGTGACATCTGATTTAATTGTTGTTAATCGTTATTCATAAATATTAGTTATCCCAATGTTATTACAAGAGAATGATTTTTTTTTTGCTGGAATATTTAAAAGTCCAGGATCAGAATTCGCGACTTGAATAATAACATTTTTGTACGCAGACAAGAGTAGAGGGAAATATCAAGTTTGTCTTATTCGAATTCGAAACGGTTCATATAGATCGTCTCTGCGGAGAGTGATAAAAAATATATTATTCGTATTTTTCCAAGGGATTCGCGGTAGTAGGAGTCCAGGATTTGGCTTTGACGAGAGTTCATCTCTCACTAGAAAAATCCATAGTTCAATCCAGGCCATTGAGTACGGAAATGCAAACGAAGAGCCCAAAACCGCAGATGCATCTGCTCTCATTTCTCGTTTTTATTTCTTCATCTATTTTGTCGGTTTATTGTTACTGAGAAAATGAAATATCGAACTTGCGCTCTTTAATTTCAAAGCGCATATAGTGCAAAGCTCGAATAAGCCAATATATGAATTCCGTCATACGTATATCGATTCTACGTTTCATCGAAATCGAAGTGAAATTCACTTTGTATCCGACATTCAAAAGTCTTCGCCTATTGTTTCCCCGGGATATAATTAGAATTGATCCTGTAAATTCGAAGGATCCACATCCTTCCTAGGTATTCAGCGAGCAGTAAGCGGCCGGAGCGGCGCCATGTCGCAGTGACGAAGTCCTATTCGTGCTGCAATTTTTCATTCCAATATTAAAAAATTCAGGCGCACTCCGCGGCAAAGAATCACGCAGCATCCGCCAGTAGCCTTCGTTTTGCCCTGTAAAAGTAGACGTTTCTGTGAAAGAATTACCCGGCGTCGTGATTAATATTTAGCAAGAGGAGATCCGGGTGACGACTTTTAATGAAACCGCTCGAGACGCACGCGGCGCATACATACTCGTATAGTGCTGCGGGTCTCTCTCGACAAAAACATGAACTATATAATAATACCGACCGAGAAGCTTTAAAAAAAAAAAATAGTCTCGTATCTTCTACTTTTCCGCCTGAATCACCTGCGGAATAATTCAACGTATTTCAAGGAATGCTTGATTTCATTACGTCATATTACGAAAATCATTTGCATATTTTTCCAAATCGCGTCACTGAAATATCCCCTTTAATGAATCTCGTTAACGACAATTGTACTTTGCAAGTAAGCAGAACTCGACGATAATATTTATTAAAATGAAGAACTGCTATCGATCGGAATTTCAGACCCGTTACATCCTTAGAACTTAATTGAAAACCGTTGTGGGAATTGCAGATCCCATCCGATACCGCGGTACAGATAGACTCTGTACATCGCATCATCCTTGATACGACGTCAATCAAATTGATTGAGTGATCAATCACGGCCATTGGCGAACTTACGTTGCAAATCGAGACGCGCAAAATTTTCCAACCATCCCGCGGATTCGATTATACATTTTGATTCCTCTGATCTGATTACAAATCGAATTTTGCGGTATCTGCCAACAATTAATAGTATTACTGGATTATTTCAATGCTATACAATTAAAGGATCTCTGACTATTGGTTGTTCATTGCGTTGCAAAGGAAATGGACTATTTTCTCCAAAAGACCTGGATGGAAACTGGTACGAATTAATTTTACATAGAAAGCTTTAATTGTTGATTTAGACCACATTCTGATTCGCGCGGCACCTCCATCCATGGTTTAGGTTTTATTTATATATTATGAACTTTAGCAACGTTGGACTTGAAAAGCAATGGAATAAATGTAATTTCTTAAAAAAAAAATTGTTCAATCCTACCAGAAACATAAAGTGATTGTCAAATCGTGACCTCTCTCGAAATAGTGCTAGTTGGAAAAGCACAATATATCATGTACCGCTCCCCTTCTCCCCCTTAAGCGGTGATGTTGATTTAAAATTCTAATACCTGAAAGAGAACTTTGTTCTTTGGTGGCAGCGGATCGACGCATCTAAAAATGGGTTTTGCACCGGTAAGGTGTGGCGCCGCAACCTAGACTGAGGCCTTCCGTTCTCCCCGTAATGTACCACCATCACTTTTATCGTTTTCAATGCAGCACCACGTGAACTATGCAGGAGTTACGGTTAGATCCGAGGATCGTCGCGGGGGTTGGAGACTAGGTGTACGTGCAGTCAAAGGATTATGAAATTCTCGGGCGACTCTTAAATGTCATGCAAACTCGATTCAACCTAGAGAAGCTCTACCTCAACCTTTCAACCTCGCAGCCCTTCTGACTCCACCACCTCAGCCACCCGCCCTTAGTAATGCGCTGTCTTTTACTCTCTCTCTCTCTCTCTCTCTCTTTCTCGCACTCTCTCCCTTCAACGTCCTTTCTCTTTACCCTACTCTACACTTTCAAAGATCTCATCCACGAGTGGGAAAAATTCTTGCAGTAGCACGAAAAAGGACAGACGCTGGAAGAAAGGAAATAAACGGCAGGTCTTTGCGTACAGTCGAGCGAATTTCTTTACTTACAAAGGATGAAGAACTGGGTGTTAAGGTTAGGAAAGAATTGTTCCTGTTTTTATTCCTTTTCTCCTACGTTTGCGCATGGCAGAAAATTAAATTGTCCATACGTCAACAAACGGCAAACGCGAAGAGCCGGTAATTGTAATCGTAAATTTTAACAGCCAGATTTCGATAATTAAACGAATTCAATTTGCATTGCGAGCAGGCGAAATAAAGCAACAACGATGGCGTAACTTTCATCGAGGCCTATGAAATATTCACTCCACGAAACATTTCGCTGCAAATATTGACAAAGAGTAGACAGAGAAAATAAGGACTGCGCATCAGTCATCCCGTCATCGGATGAAATATAGGATGCCGAAGCGCATGGAAAAAATGGGTCGATCAGTATTTCAGAGCGTGTAGTTATCAGAAAATCTCACCCCAGGTTTCCTTTCATCGGGTAGACGGCACGGTTCAAATGGCGTCGCCGATACTGCGGCTTCCCCTTTTATTTCTTATCCTTTTGAAACTGGCAAACGCGAACATTTGCACAGAATAGGCACAAATCTTTCTGCCCCGCAAGCAGTAGTGTTTTTCGAACTAATTAAAAACTGTTCTTTTTAAAAACGAAAACATCTCACGGATAAATTTATACGTCATTAATTACAGTGACGAGAAAATCACTGTCTTCAGCGTCTGGGTGCAAGTGAATGATCTGCAATATTTTTAGGAGCTCGGTCATTATATGATGCGGCACAGATTAGCGTTCATTGTTTTTCTCTTCAAAAAAGGATTGATATCGTTCGAAATACGCCGTTCACAGTCGCCAATTGAGATTTTTATTAAATTCTAAAAAAGAATTATAAAATAAAACATTGAAATGCGGACTTTTTGACGGATTACCCGATGGGAGTGCCACGCAGTCGGTTATGAACAATTCCCGGATTTAATCCATTAAAAACAGACTGAAAAGTACTTTATTGACCCTGTTACCATCTCTTGATTCTCCATATCATTCTGAACTATTCGCCGCTGCGAATAGGTCGGAAGTCATTTAACGCAGTATTACAATCGATTTTCAATTGGATCCATAATACGTGGAATTTCTAATCAAATCCCGATAAAACGTTTCGTTATCCGATGAAAAAGCGAACGAATGGATTTAGGCAAAGTAATTTCAGATTTTATCACTTATTCAAGGACGCAATAATGGGAAATTTTTCAAAGACATATATGTTTTCGGATATGATGAAAAAAGAAGGAAAGACCGACCCAAATACCATTCGGAAACGACTGGTTGTATCTACTATAATTCTCTGCTTCTCGAATGTGAAAAATGCAAACAATGCGGAACACACATTATTCTTCGAGGGCCGATAAAATCATAACAGTTTCGCGTGTACATTTTGAGAAGCACAAATCTTTTATTTACCGGTGTTAAAAGCGACCAATCGCTTCGGGCCAGTTCGGCACTTCGTTCGCTGAGGTAAACGTATATTTCACGTTTCTGTCCCATTATTCGCTGTGATTTTACCCGATAAACTCTCGTTTCTGTTTGTTCAGTACGGCGCGAGGACGTCAATCTGCCCGCGCATTCGGTTATTGAGAGTGTACTACTAACTCGATAATGTATGCGCCTAGTGAGGACAGCGATAAAGAACGATCGAAACAAAGAAGGAAGGGAATGGGGACAAGAGAAAAGGAAACTCGGGTTGTAAAAGCACGCCGTCAAAGTTCGATGCGAATTCCGGACTTTATTCACAAAATGCCAATTGCGACGTGTCAGCTCGATACATGCACTTGGAAAACAAAAACGAGAGACGACGAGTAAAGTCCGCTCTTGCGTGTGGGTTCTGGAATTATTGACCTGTTCCTTTTGGCAGTTGGCAAAAGCGAATTTTCACTGGTTCGCGGCATTTCTATGAGAGGACACGATGTTTACTTATCGACGAAGCTAAGTGATTCCGTTTTCTGCGCGAGACGCCGTTCGAAACAATCGAATTTCCTTCTGATTCCCCTTTATTCCCGCATCCAATGCTTAGGGGCGTGACATCGGTAAATCGAAAGCATATGAAACTTTACCTTCTATTGTCAATCGAACTTGATTCGAATTTCCTTCCAATTCTTGAACGACGAGGATCTGGACTTGGGAAACTAGGGGAAACTCAAAGCGGTGCTCTTGAATTTAACGTGTCAACACTCGTAGACTATCGATTCATTCTAATTACCGGCCGGAACTTTGGTAATATCTACGTACAAGAATTTTTCCAACTTTCTTAACTTTTTAAATTAGCGATTATTCTGACCAGCTTTCTCCTAATATCTTATTAAGAGGAACTTATGAATGAGTAAAAACTTAATTTCCATATTTTCTTAGTTATAAACAAGTAAAATTTCCAACTGTAGGTGACTGAAATAGTCACTAGATGGCGTTGTTGTTTATTAGTCACAAGCGACAGCAGTTGCTCTTTAGCAAGTCCTGGGGGGAAAAAATATATAAAAACATAATTGAACCTATCATCAGTTTGAGAGAAGTTATTCTTTACACGACAAAGGATCATTTTCAAGATAGCTACAAGTACTAGCGAAAGAAGGAGTAACTTGGTTCACAGAATTACGGCGCCCAAGTTTCGACTCAGTTACCATTTGCCACCTGGCGCTGAGTTCCTCTAATCACTGGATTATCCTCCCGACGTTCCGGACCGTTCTGATGAATGTCCCGTGTCCCGTGACTTTCATCCGGATAACAACGTAATAATTGTTGAGAGATGGTGGTGCGTAAAAACTTTCGACGAGCGTAACTGCTTCTGCAGGCCCAACGAATGGAATATAACGAAAACGATAGCGAAAGACTAGCGGAATGGAAATGAGAGAAGAACGGGAAAGCGGCGGAATTGCAGGGAACAAAAAGAGAAACTGAAAAGTGAGGAGGAGTAGAAGGAAAGAGTAGGTTGAATAAAAAAGACAACTAAACCTTAATACTAAAGAGGAGCGAGAGCAAGAAGACCGAGCAAGTGAATGTAATTGGCTTGAGCTGGTGCTATCTTGCCAGTCAAGCAGTTTCCCTCGGCTCAGTCGCTATCAGCGCGAATATAAATTCAGGTCCTTTTTTTTCTCGAGCCCGAACCTCCGTTCCAGAATTAATGACGTTAATTTGTTTTAAGTACGCTCTGGGAAAGTTTCGTCCGGGTCGAGTATCGATGGCTCTTACTGACCGTCGATACTTTCTTCGAGGGAGAGCGAGAAAAAGACGAATAAAATAAAGAGTCGTTGAAACAGTGGGAATAGCATGGATGACACGCGAACCGAGATGGAAAACTCGGTATTAAAGTGCCTGAAAAAGATGGCCAGATAAAGAAAGAGTCGAATTGAGAGAAAGTGCGATATTGTTCGTGTATATACGCGTTACACACATACGCGACTCTGACCGTGTATGTTTCGCAAGATTATACGGTCGTGCTCGAATTCGTCAGTGCTGTATAATTTTACGATGGGGACATTTTCGGGCTCTCGATTCGACTCGAGGTGTATGAGAGTAAAACTCGAATCTCGATTGTAAAAGGAATCTCCGAGAGCCATGGAACACATTGTTTTTTCATCTCTGCTCGTAAAGTAGAGCGTAAAAAGATTTATGAATGTGTATTCACATTTCAAGAGAAATCTAAGCGCAATATGTAGCCCCTGTAAACGTATAAACGAACAGCGATTCATATCGTGTCAGTTTTACTGTTTCACATTATCGAAACATAACGCAAACGAATGTTATTACAGTAAGTATGCATTTCTCTTACTATAATAAGCGTACGTTATACTTCCTCTGGCAGACATTTTCCATTATTCAAATGCTTAAGAAGTGGCCGTTACAATCCTTCCGATTCTGGCGCCTTTGTCACATATAATTCTTCCGTTTGGATTATCTTTAGCGACGGGCATTTCGTTTTGTTTGCAGAAAAGCGTAATGCTCTTTTAAAAGTCATTTCGTTAGTTCCACACGGGATGAAGACGTTGCTCACCTTTCACTTCCTAGCTGTCTATCGACTCTGGATGCCAAAGTTTTACGAGCTGAAAAGTCCGAGTTTGTAAAGTTTGGCTGTCACGTGGCATATTTTAAAGCAACGAATTCTGCTCAAGTTTTGTTCTTGCGCGATCTTCTTGTGCATCAAAGCAACGTGTGCGCAACTTCGTGTCGCTATCATTATGTGAAAATAATTCAACCAAAGACTCTTTGATCTTTACTCGTGCTAAAATCACTTTGCTTATCATTTATATCGGGGAATATAAAACAGGCTTACTTAATGCTTGCCTATCATCAAGAAACCTATAATCGTTTGGGGGTTTAACGTGAAACATCATCAATGGAGATCATCGAATAATATGCAAATAAATCAGTGGAATGAAGGATATTTGTCTTTGGAAATTTAACCAAAGTAAATGTCATTTAACGACAATGGCATCGCGCCGACGACGACGATGGAGAAAGGTGACGTCAAGGGAGAAGAATGATTGCACAAAGTCGTTCAATATTCCGAACCCAAGTGCCACGCAACGACACGTGCTAGGCGAGGACGTACGTACCTACAGTCTATTTATCCGAGAGCACCAATCTTTGTTGCGGAGAGGAAAGCAGTAGCTGAAAAATACCACCAGGGCAATCGCTTTTCATGACTACCTAATGCGGCTCATCTCATCTCACATATTCATTTCCACCCCTCAAGACAAATCTCGAGCCGCACTTTATTATATCATATATTCCTAACGCTAAATATGTCGTTCGTGCTTAAAGCAGCACCGGTGGCTTTCCATCGTGGCTATACGAGCGCGAGGTTTTCTGGGAAATGTCAAATATTTAATTTGGCAGAAAAGTGGAATATCGTGCTTAATTCCTTATTGAATTCGATGGCATGAAATACGGGCGGGGCAAGGTGGGGATGGCGGACGACACTTGCGATCGAGAGGTTTCGATTTGGATTAACGCCAAATTCGACATTAGTCTTTGGCATCGTCTTCGGGTTTGGATATAAATTCACGGGAAGCTTATCGCACGTGATTCGTACAGTCGTGCTGTCTGCGTTAATCTTGCTGCAGTAGTACGTACCTAACGCGACCATCGCGTGGACGAGAGTCATAAAGCATTTCGTATATAGGAATAGCCTCGCAAGCGAGAATGCGACACGTGCAATTTCACGCGCGGTCTCAATTGTCACGTTCTTTCAAAAGAATCGCGACACGAGATGATAGCGCCGATGCTTCTTTATTTATGCCACCTCGTTTCGCCTCGCGAAAAACTGCTTTTCAGGCGCGAATATAACCGCGAATATAAATTTTAAACATATTCCGCCGAAAAAAGTGAATTTCGCTTTGTTACGAGCGTGTAAGCCAGAGCAGTTCGTTCCAGCTGCCAAAATCCCTAACGAATCTCCAGAAAATCGAAATGAGTATCAATATTACTAGCGAATGCGAAAGTCGCGCGAAAGAGGATGATGATTAATTTATGGCGTATCTGTTTATCTTTTTTTTCTTCTTTTTTTTATGTTTTGTTTGATTAACGGTAATTGGATATTTTCTCCTCGAAGAGAAATGTGTCCGTGGAATAATTCATTGCTACCCGCGACGAAGCAGAAAGGACGATGTCTGGCGAGAAACGATGTTATACTACTGTGCATCCTCCGTGAAAAGTCGACAGTGATGGATAACTCTGTGCTGGTGACTTTATATCGTATAACCTGGAGAATATCTAATGGCGTGGCACGCGTTTTCTTAAACGATCATTTTTATCATTTCTTAGACTTTCATTGTACTTTATTTGGTCATTAGTTCTTCTTTAGGAATGTTCGGGGAATTCTTTTTTATACCTTCTTCCCTTTAATGAATTATTTATTATGTGCGTGATTTTTTGATCACGTAGTATCCCAGCTATATATTTATATACATGAAATAAGTATAGTAAATATATATATATATATACTTTTAGACTAAATAGAGTTAATAGCCTATTGAATTTTTGGGCCCAAGACCAAAAAGAAGCTCAAGCCGTACCCGACTTGAAAATGATAAACTCTATTTTTAAGGCAGTCTTGAATTCTACGAAAAAATTTAGAAATATCAAAATTATTAATTTTTTAGACCCGAAAATGGGCCTAGAAAATTGAAAGCTAAGGACTTTCTGAAAATATTTAAGTCTTGTAAATCTCGCTAATGTTTCTTTTGTAATTTTTTCCATTATTTTGAGTGGACTACTCAATTTTTAGGCCGAGTGCCAATAACTGGCCCAAGTCGAACCCAATTTGAACATTTTTAATGTAATACTCTATTTTTACGGTATTCGGACTTAAAATATTATTCTGTAGAATTCAAGACTGTCTTAAAAGTAGGGTTTAACATTGGAAATTTTCAATTTGAGTCCGATTTGGACCTGGTTTTTGTCTTTGGACCCACAAATGGCGTACAATTGGAAAGTTCGTAAAAAATTACAAAATTCCATTTATTCCTAATTGGACATTATTATTTACTGATAGTAGGACCCCCTTTAATTTAATTTATCAGGTCAAGCAATATGCATGGCGACTCACTCACTTCTTTTAACGTATCTCCTCATCATTATCACTGGCAGAGTGAAAGAGAAAATGAAATCGTTTTGCCATTTTTCATTTAAAATAGAGAAGTGTAAAAATAAAAATAAAAGCGACACTTAAAATAAGGAGAGTTACAATAAGTTAAGTTAAAATGATGGGTGTTTAAATAAAAGGAGTCCTACTGTATATCGAAGTTACTTTAGCTATTTATATGCTGTGTGACTTTTCAACCAGGGAAAACGATCAGGTTAGAATTACGTATGATCAAATATGGATTCTAGAAAGACCAAGGCGTATTTGAAGCTGAAAATGTAAAGATCGAGTAACGCTCTGTCCTTTTCTGGACAAGGATAAAAGACAAAATAAAGCAGGATTATTGTGGAAGATATGATTTGATCAGGTGCGATCCAATTGTATCTAATCTGATATATTGATAAAATTATGATTAAATCAACAAAGTCCAAAGCAGTCGGTTACATCGTTCCAGACCAAAATCGATATAGTTAGATTTTATTTAATGATATTTAGAATTTAATCAAATTATATTTGTAGTTGAGCTGATTAAAAATCTTGCAAATACTCATTAGGTTCAATTTTGAAAATTCAGAAGATTCAGTATAATTTCATAAATTTACCAGAATGTACACCGACGAAATTGAACAAGTAAAAAAAACGATAAAAATCGTCTGAATATCAGAATCCAAAGTATAATATCAATAATTTCCGCCAAATAAGTTATAATAAAGTTCTATTCGAAACACAACAGTTGCTAAATAATTTGCGCAACATGCATTCGCATCAGTAAACCGTGACTACCTGCCGCTCGCTTCGAGCGGAATCGAGGCAATTTACTCCGGTATGGCAAGATCGAAACTAATATTCACTGTTTCTCCGTCTCTGTCCCTTTCTCGTTTCGGAAGGCTGCTTGCGAATTTCTTCGGCCGTATCGGCCAACGTGACCTCACGAGCGAAATGCCATAGTCCCAAAATGGTCCTCCCCCAAAGATTAGTCTATAATCTTTGGGTATAACTTTCTTGATAAACGTATTATGAGATTTTTTGTTTGACAAAATAATTAGGAAACTTATGGTTTATTGATAAATAATTCTTGAGCGTATGTATTAATCAATTCAAAATTAAAAGCGTAGCGGTCACTATACTCTTGACAAATAAGTCAACAATAAACAATATATATAAAACTTATGGTTTGGCATCAGTTGAAAAGTACTTTGAAAACAACGTAAAAACCTCCTAGATAGAAGGATGGCCATAAGGAATTCCTTATTACATTCCTTAAATTCCTTACGTCATAGTCTATGCATGTAATGTTAGCGACACGTTACGAGCTGTTGCGTATGGCTACAAATTGCGACGTATTATGTGATTAATTAGCGTCGTATTAATCGGGCATACTTTGGGTAGGGAGTGTCTTAGAAATCCATCGGTGGCACATGCATACCCGTACACCCACCGTACCAAAGTGCATTCAAACTCCGTATACCGTAAGCTCGTCTTTGCAACAATCTATACTCTCTTGATGTCGAAGCATCGCCTGGAATCTCGTTGCATTTTACTCCGTAGAGACGGCTGAAGCCGCGCGGTGCTCCTCGGATGCCATCGAGGTCGGTTTAGAAGCCTGTGGATGCGTTTCGTCGGATATTTCCGGAATGTTTGCAAAACCCTCCTCATCCGTTCATCCGTGGTAGAGAACGGCGCATCTCCCGGATCGACGGCTAGACCTACTACTGTTTGTTTCTCTACTCTAATTCTAGCGTTTTATACCGGCCACCTGTAGCGTTCTTTCCGCCCAGCTAATGCAACCGGGAGGAACGCTCCTCCTGCTGGAATAAGCAACGGTGTGTCTCTTGACACGAGCCAGACGGCATGGAAATTAAAAGTTATTGGAAATCCCGGGCGCAGCTGCTTGAAGCTTCCCAGTAAATGTTGGATTGGCGAAACGAAAATCTCGGAAAATTTTCAAAGAGCCGAGCGTTCTCGAGCACCGACGACTTCCTTCTGACGACGCTGTCCGTACCTACACATGTGCTGGCAGAATGACAGACTTGACGCGTTAAGGGATTCCAGCAACGTCCGTCCATTCGAATGATGACCTCCAGCGATCCGGAAAATAAACTCCGTCTCCTTCGTGTACTCTCCGGTTTCTTCTTCGGTGTCGGTCGTCTCGTCGTCTACGGGGGGTTATGAACTCCCTGTGGGCACAGACACTCATCCGACATTGGAACAGGCTGGACGGAACGCGTTCGGTCGACCGGCCGACCAACTCCAATTCGCTCTCGTTCATTCCCCAAAGGAGAACTTCTCCGCCAGGACTCTATAAACGGGGGAAGATTGCGCTTTTCAGGTTACAAGGTCATGGACCCGAGTGGAAATGCTTGGGATTTTTAATATAAGACCATGATCTAGGTTTATTTACATATCGTCCTGGACGTTATTTATTTATGATGATTCAGTTTCAGCAGGTCTTGTGGTAATGACGGCTTCATGATTATGACGTGCATTTGTTTACATACCTGATGTTTACATCGGTCTGCTAATGGTGGACTGAACGATTAAGAAAGGTTTCGGACATAAACAATACCAGTTTGCTAACTCCATTATTCATTTGTTCTTTATCATCACTTTTTATTGTCATCTTTCGACAGTTTTTATTATTCATCATTGCCCCCGGCAATTTCCATGTCTAATCACTGACCCTAAGTTGTCCGGATCAGTAAGTCCCTGGAGGCGCTATACCCGTGCGTCAGCATGTCGATCGATTTTCATTACATTTTTCCTAATACGGTTGATCTATCTAATTGCTTTTGTAATTGATAAATATACATGTTTGCGTTGATGTGCATGAAAATATTTCGTTACGGTCGATAACTGGACAAAATGTCAAGGTAACAAGTAACACTAGCTACATCGCCCTCCTGATTTTGTTGGAAGTTCTTTGTTGCTTTAGTGACTTGTGATATTGTTGTTAGTGCTCAGTTTGCTGGATTTCTCGCCATTTCTCTCTCGCTCCGCTCTCCCCTTTCTTTTCATAGGGGTTATATGCCGCCGCTGCCCTACTGTTGCAGTGAATTGCCGTGGGCGTACCTTTCGTCGTTACGTTTGTACATTTTGGATAAAGCGTCTTCTCTCCTTTAACAGGCACAAAGGACGGTAATAATCCTCAAAAGTCTCAAATTACACAATGGAAATAAAAAATATAACAAAATCGGGAGAAAGGAAATTTTATCAAATTTATCTAACGAAAAATTAATTAAAGGGAGGTATCAAAAATCAAAGCTAGTTTTGGAAACACGACCACGTTTACGAAGATCTTTCAAGTTGATAAGGAGACCTAAAGTTAGTAGAAAACAATAAAATTGATGGAAAATGATGAGAATTTGAGCACCTATGAAAAGTAACATATTTTATTTTGTTTGATGGCAGTGGAACATCTCACCTTCTATCCTTATATAATAGGTACTGTCCTGGAAGGTTGATTAGCAAAATATTTCAAAGTAATTTGAGAATTTATAATAAAAAGTGGTACAATAAACTCTAAGAGCATAATATAGGTTGAAAGTCATTTTATCACTTCATCTTGTGGTCTTTGGAGTTTTAAGTAAGTAAGTCAATTCGATACTTCCTATCACAAAAAGCGAGATAATATATTAGCTTATCTCAATAAATGTCATTTAATTATCGCAAAGCTAATATCTTTCGTTAGATTTAATTGTGAAAGCATAATTTTCCCGTTCGAATGAGGAACGTGCTTCTCACCGGAACGTGTTCTTCGCCAAAGAATTACTCTCTCGTTTAGGTGAGAAACCAGACGTAGACCAAGAAGTCGTTGGGAGGGTGACGACGCGAAAGGAGATAAGCTCCTCCCCCACCTTCGATGTGCCTATTAAAATTGCTGACATCTGTATTCGACGTTTTATTTTTAGTTTTGCAAATACGTCAAGTCGGAAAATTGAGTATTTCCAAGTCTCGTCATGATCGACCTAATTTATCGAAACAACTTAATTTATTGAAATATTGGAAATAATTCGCTAACTGATTATACATCTTACTAGATTCTAAGAGGTTGGGACGGGCGGGAAAAGGAATAAGTCCTCGAATATAGAGTCAAGCTATATAGTAATATCGCAGTCTCATCTCACTGATCACGTCGTACTCGCTATAATGGCGTCATTACGTCCGACTAATAGCAAACGCTAACAGGCTTTGAGGGTCGAAGCCCGCCGGCTAAGTCTCGCTTTGCGCACATTGCAGCAGCATTCCAACCTTCGTCAAATCTCACTAATTGAAGAACATGAGAATGCGTCGTCAGGGTTTCTGATAAGAAACTGACTTTTGCAGTTCTAACTATTAGCATTGCTTTGAAGTTGCACGGAAACAAACAATAAGGAGTCCAAGTTAAAAGGAACCATTTTTTCGCCCGGTACCGTTTTAACGATTGTTATTTTTATTCTCGATATTATTACGCGTCCATGTCGTCGAGTCATCGCATGCAGATATTCGTATGCATATGTAACACGGAGATTAGATCTTGGTGCATCCACATATGGACCTGACCCCTAAAATGCAGGATCCACGGTTGGGTCATGAAAGAGGATGGTCCAGACTCCACCAATTTGAATTTTCGAATTTAGAGGTTAGTTTTGAATTCATCGACCCTAAAAATTCATTTCACAAATATTGGCAAAATGATAAGAACAATAGCTTAACATTATTTAAAAGAGCCACAACATCAGTATATGATTTTGTCGGTATAACCGTCTTGCCGTTTAAAATCTTTGCAATTTCCTCGTGTTCTGTTTAGAATAACGTAAGAAGGTAGGGTCGTAAAGCTCAGTAAGGAGACCGAAACGCAGATATAGCGAGTCGAGAAACTTGCCTTTAAGTATAAGTGTGCAAAGTGCGCATAGGAAACTATTGAACTAACGAAACTGCGTTACAATTATGATTTTCCCGCGAGTGCACTCGAGGGTCAGACAGTGTAACGAACTATACCCAAGAGTCAAGTCGTACATTTACTAGCCCGTGAGCATGCATCTCCCCGTGTTTACGTATTTCAAGAATAGATACATAATGCACGTGTGTTGGAACACATCCTGTCTAAACTTTCTACTGGTAGTACCCCTATCTCATATGACGGCGAAATCAGCATGCAAATGTCGTTACGTGAAAAGTCACTTTTAGTCGTGTCTGATGTAAAAGTGATTATTGTCGAAAGTTATGGCTGGCAATTTGTGAAAGATTTACTCACATTATTCTTATTATCGCACCTCGGTATTAAGAAACAAAAATGAAAATTCGTCAAACTAATGACCCGAATGAAACTGGGTAATCCGAGATTTGTAATTTTTGAAAACTACTCCGCACTTTCGAAACGATTCCAGAACTCCGGCGACTCGTTATGCCAGTCACATGCGGGCGATTCACACATTCCCAGGATTTTCCTGGAGTATACGAGCAGAAATACAGGTATCTCGTGGTATCTGAAGCGAAGTTTCATAATAGCTCGCGTTATGTACTCTGTGCAGGCATATAAGGAGCTTAGCAAGCCGTTTCGGAGGCGTCTCGACCGTCGTCTTAAGCACACCCGAAGGCTAGGATGCACGTTCTTTGTGTCTGAGCCATAGAAAAATATTACGTGAAAAACATCGCTATTGTTTGCTATATTGGACTCTTCATCATCAAAGCGATAACGCAATTGCTATTTTGAGAAATAGCAATCGGATGAATCATTTTCAAATTACTAACGTCATTATCGCTGCCGCTGTAAGCTGGTTGATCGATTCACTTTGTCTAGATTCAGATGAAACATTTCCAGTCGATATAAAATCTCCGTTCGACGGAAATTGTTCTATCGGTTCTGGTAGTACAAAATCTTTAAGTCACTAATTTCCAAAAATCACAATTTCCATTTTATTTTTGTGTTTAAATGTAGATTCTACAATTTATATCATAATGAAAGGTTTAATAACCTCGAAGCAAGCATTCGACTCTCGTATCCAAGATTGTACAAATAAAAAAAAAAACAATAAGAATTCTTAAAACGATCTTCCCTGCATTTCTGCGCCGGTCAATGTCTCCCTGAGCTTCCGTATAACGATTGTTCTCAAACGCACATTGAAGGATCGTATAAGTAGAAATATCCGGGTTTTAGTCGGATTCCTTTAGCTGTTGAATATTGAAAAATGATCCAAGTATGACATCGCGAATTACCAGAATACTTAACGATGATTTAAGGTACGTTCGCTTAATTCTTCCATTTAGTTTGGTCGAATGGACTTCGTAGTTACTTTATCGATTATTCATATTCGAACCCCTCTCGGCTTTAACCTTTAGTCAAGAGCGTGAAGTCGATGTTGCAGGGTGCATTATTTTTGTAATGACGTTCGACGGGAAAATATTTACGGGTACATAAAAGCGGCGACGGAGACGGTTGCTCGCCTTAATTACCAGCTAGTATAATGTAACGATATTACAGTTCACATAGTCCTTTGAGATAGGAATTCAATTATTTTATAGAGCATCCTCCGTGCTACGCGTTTAAGTGAATACGGACGCGACTAAGTATTCAAGTTTCTAACTACAAGGATCTATGCCTAGCTTGTTCAACTCCTTAACAGCATGAAACTAGTAATAGGGTAGGTGGCTGTGTTTGGACGATTAGAACTCGCGCGCTTACAATAGGGTAAAAATTTGTCTGTCGGTATCGAGACAAGCGCTTCAAACACCATCACGTTAGTTGCAAATGCCAAATGGATGCGTATGAATTCCATTTTGATTTCTATTTTTAGAAATCTGTTTTTTGTTGTTGTTGTCAACGCATTTAAAAAAAGTGATAACCGAGTTTCTTTGGAAATCTAACGAGCAGTATTTGGAGAGTGTCGTCACAACAAAGCGGTCTTACCATGCACTCCATGAACGAGGATGAGAAACCGCAGATAGGTAGTCACAGTGATTTCAACCTTCACGTCACGAAGCCGATCTGCTCTTCCATCAGTTTCTACCTAGAAACTCGTCTCATCCGGAAATTGGCGTCCCATTCTTCCTTTGGTTTACTAACCGGCGGTGAGAAACTTGAAAGTCGGACTCGAAACTTGGACACCTCAAAAGCGACGCTAACCTTGTGTTGTTGTTGTTGTTGTTGTTGTTGTGTATTTGGCTGTAACTTGAAGTATGATTGTTTAGCAAAGCGTATAATTATTTACCTCGTGTGAAAATATCTGATGCGCTGCTGTCTTAGGATAAGTCTTATTGATTTCTTTTTGTCGCATTGGTAACTTGTACGGTTTTATAAGAATCGTACGAAGTAACGTCTCGTATTGTACACAGGCGAAATAAAAACGTATGAGCGAAGTGTCGTCAAATTCGAGTAACGTCGAGCTTTGTACAGTCGAGCATTGATGAAGGAAACTCCTCGTCGCGCTTCACTGATTCTTCTTTCGTTCGATCCATACTTGTTTTTCCTCTTATACACCGCCTATACTTTTACGCCATACGACACTTTTCACGGTTCTTTAAGATTTTGCATTTCTTTGCTATATCTATCGCGTCCGCTATTTTCCGATCGATTCGTGCTTTATCGGCGCTTTCATTGTTCATTTATCATTTTCTCGCCATCATAACCTTTTACGCATTTCCCCGTTGCTTTTTCCAGGATGAAGGAACCGAGTACGAGGACATCGGGGCTGATGTACGGGTGGGACGTGTATGGATTTCTATAATTCCTATCTAGACATAATTATTTCCAGCAAAGATAAGCCTTTCGCAGAGCCCGTCCGGAGTTACGATCCGGCAGATTAGGAAGTTCCATAATGCATATATCTGCATTGTCGTTTCTATTCTGTGCAATTTCGCCAGGCGTTATATTTTTGGGGCACGAGCGTTTCATTGCGCCAGTAATTTAAGTGACTTCATTTCTTCGTTGCCGAAACTTATGCGTTCGTTTGCGCCCGGGTATTCGGGTTTTTGCAAAATGAAAAATCACTCCAATTATACGTTTGCGGAATTTAACGTTCGTTAAAAATGAACAATCGCGTTGGCCGTAGTGGCTCAAGTAATTTCCATCGCGAAAAATGCGTCGGTAATTGCCCCCCGAGCGGCGACGTAATTACGTAGCGTAAAGGCGCTGCGAATAATGCTAGAATTCTCCTTATTTTCCAGAGGAGACAAATTTACCGTTACGGTTATCATTCGAATAGGCGTGCGCTTAAGGATAAGGCGAGCGTCGCGTTGCGACGGATGAACACTTCGAGCTCGAAATAAATTTTCGGTAAAAGTTCCGCGGAGAATTTTCGGGGACAGAGTCAAATTGCCCGAGTGATGACAGACGCGAGAAAGCATGGCGTTTCGCGGGTCTTGCCCGGGTGCAATGTGATAAAGTGAGGAAACTCCTCAATTTGATGGCATATTCTCATGCTCCAGAAACTGCTACTTTACTCGCGTTTCATTCAACAAAAGGAAAATGTTGACAATTATTACAATATGATTGGAATTGGTGTCTTTGATATATTTCTGAGAAAAAAATCCAATAATTGCAATAGTCCTCAATGGGCATTGGAGCATATATTCAGAGTTTGTTAAATTAACATCACCAGGATACGGCGAAACGATAATGTCGCTGAAGCATGATGTAATAATAATGGTGCATATATTTATCGTTCTTCTAGAACGACGGATAGGGAATGCGGATAGCGGATATAGGAGCGGGGAAGCGGAGGATCTGTAGTTTGTACCGAGGGTGGATCCAAGCACGAAGGTATGAATTGGTTCGAGAACGAAGGGATGGCATCTGCCTAGCACGGCGAGCTCGGTTCCGCCTTTAACGTGTAGCTGCGTCAGCGTTACAGGCTCGCCAACCCCCATAGCAATTTACGGCTAAATAATATCTAAACAGCCGCGGCCCGTCCATACGATTTTGGTCGAATGCAGATCGGTAACACTGCTGCTGTCTGCACCGACCGCGTTCAAAGTGACGTTGAAACTTGCGACTGATTCACTGCGCTCCTCGTCCCATGCTGCGAATTACACGTTACCAACATTACGACATGACAAATCTTTCCGATCGACCTGATGACGTCAAATCGATACGATTGGTGGAAGAATGGGACCTTGAATGCTTTTCTATCCGAGAGAATTCTAACTGATTTAGTGGAAATTAGACAAAGAATCCATTTAGCTTTTTCAGCGAGATTATAAAATGATTGATTAATTTCAACTTTCATCTAATACTTGCATATCTTCAGAGACGATGTATTTTCGGCGAGATTTCGGTAGACGAGGATTCAATCAATTTCATAATCGATTCGGCGCAAAAGCACGATTCTACCATTTGCAAAAGTCAAGGCGCAATGAATTCGAACACAATGCGCTACACAATTAAGCCAAGAGCTTCGCAGGTGTGGTTAGTTTAGCAATTTCTTTTGAAAGATTGGTATTGTACCCGCGCCGTCGTCCTGGGGTGAAAGGCATAAAAAGAATGGCCATGCAGAATAAGGGAAATGGCACATCGGAGGAATTTCTAAACTTTCGAATTGAACAGAAGTCTATTATAAAATGGCAACAACGAGCGAGCATCCTGAAAAAGTGCTGAATTCAAAGATCCATCATGGACGGAATTACAGTACCTAAACGTCAAAACTAATGTTGGAATTCGACGAGGAAACATTGCAGGTTTACGTTCAGGACGATGTCGCAGGTTTGATGTTATAAGCATAACAATATATTGGGAATCATGGCGCAATTATCTATTCACGTGCTCACGTGATGCAAGGGTTAGTGGACCATCGGTAAGTATGCTAGTAAATGGATATGCTCATCGTGGAATATGGCAGTTACGCAATCCCAAATGTAAGTGCTCTCTCCTAGTGAAATGTCGTTTCGTCAACTATTGACTTAGCAAACTTAACTGTTGTATTCATTAACTGAAACGTAACATAGTTTAGCAAAAAAATTGACTTACCCCAGTTCATGTAAACCCGTAAGTGGTTGTGCAGAAGCTCATTACGAAATCGTGTAAGAAACTTACGCATTTATCGTTTGTTTCGTATCAGTATCTCAGCAAGTAGGCAGGCTTCTGGTACTACATCGTGAACCGTGTTCGCAATTACTCGAATTATCTAGGGTGTATTGTAGTTAGTTGGTAATTGCAACGCGATTCTCAAACTTAAAACCGTATATTGCACTAAATATATCTAAGTTCTAAGGTATTTTGGCACGTTCGATACAAAGCATCCTCGATAGAGTTGCTCGCGGAAACCATATCTTCCACATGTTCGCAACGTCTCTAGGAATCTCGCAAGTTATAATGAGATTGTTCTCTTTTAAGGAAATACGTTCCTTCGCTGCTAGACAATAAAAATAACCTTTCAACGTTACAAAATAAAAATGGGTAAATAATAATAGGCTGATCCGTTCATTATTTCTAGTATTCAGTTTTGAGGTCATCGATTCGAATAGTTTCTACTACTCAATCGTATCGCGGAACGGCGTGGTCCGCGTATGGTGAGGCAGCGTCAATTTGTTGGGTACGTGTGGAATGCATGCTTGTTGTACGTGTGCTACTGTTAATTAAGCAAATATTTACTCGTCAAGCTGTGCGACCGTAACACTGATATATAAACACGCGACTTAAGGACGGACACACAATGTTATAAGTATTTGTTAGCTATTTTAAATAGGTATTCTAAATTACTTTTAAATTTTTGTAAAGTAATTTTAAAATTTTCCGCGAATATACTTTATTAATCAGTGATTAACTGAACCGATGATTAATGAATTATAAAGAATGATCTAATGGGTCGTTCGAGGTCGTGAAAGTATCAACGACAATATTGAAACTTTGGAAAAAAAAGAATTGGCACACGAAAGAAACGAAAACTGTGACGGCCAACGACAATACATTGCGGTTCGATGGATGACCTACCGAGCGTTATTACATGAACCGACGTCATACTTTAGTCAGAGTTGACTACAATCGAGGTCTCATTTTATCTGATGGGCCATGATACTTTGCGTCTCTGCCATACGACAATCGTAGGATGAAAATATTTTGGCATCGAGTGAAATCTTTGAATGAGGACTGGCGGAATGCATACTGGGTAAGATTTTAACAAAGGCATTATTTGTTTTTTGATATCACAATTTTCTACAAATAAGTCTGTTTCCCATTTGCTTTATTCCTCTTGAAATCTAGATCCTATGTAACCTGTTACAATTACTTCGAAAGATTTTAAATGTTTTATTTTTAATAAAGTACCGTAACGTCATTAACCTTCCTATAAAAAAAAAGAAAGAAAGAAGTACATTTAATTCCAGACTTTTCCAAAAGCGATATTCATCGAAGCACGCGTGTAGCTGTTTTGGCGAGTGTACGGAATTTTGCCCCACGTTTGCGCTATCGAACAGTTATTGCTAATGACCTGAATTTAATACACAGATTGTACTTGAGTTATTTGCAGAGATACGATTATCTTTATAATAGCTTCAATTGCATTCATTCATAAATTGCCTGTGAATAATTTCCCTAATTGACAATTATTCATGTTTTTCTTGTTTTATTACGTTTAATAACGAACCGTATTTACCCACGATTGTGTTTTTATACTTAAATTTATTTCTTTAAAGATACGATTTCAACTGTGAGATTGACTAGATCTATTTTATTGATAGCAAGTTCAAATTTTTTTCGAGTTCATCAGTAATCCGACCTTGACCTTAGCCTAGTTAGAGGTGACAGAACCGAGTCAAGCTCCAAAGCAACGTTCTCTCCACTGCAATCAGGGAATTCGTAATTTCTTCCGTCTTGAGCCTAATATCGGGATTAATGGCATAATCATATCAGTGATATGGCAGGTGAAGCAATAGTTGTATACGTATGTTTGCTCCCGAACTTTCGGTTGGAGGACAAAGAGTATCCCAGCAATACGCTGTTTAATATTGGAACGTTTGAAGCCAGCTTGTGGTCGGTGGAACATTGGCACTGTCGGTCGTTCTCTTTAACGGTTATCGGCTCCCAGTAATTCTCTAATCTCTGCTGTCAGCGTGGCCTCTGTGTTTCCGTTTCAATATGGTCGGCATGCGGATTACAATCGCGATGTCGTAGGCAGCTGCACGACCCGTACGTGTTTAAACACACATTTCAATAGTCGCTGACTGCACTAGTTTAAAGGGGTAAACGAGCTGAGAACCTGTTTCGTGGAAGATGAAAAGGAAGCGGCTTTCTTCGTCTATAGTAATCGATTTTTTCTTTCCGATGCATTTTCTCGTCAAAGTCAGCCTCTAAACTCATCATTGGACGAATTTCTTATTAGCTGTTGATTAATGCGAACTCGCCTAATATTCGAATTCGTCGATTCACTGGCGGCCGTGAAACTGTCGATATTCGTTTCCTAGCCGAAAGTTTGTTCGCACTTTCCCAGGTCGTGCCAATTCTGGAATAGGGCATTCAAATCACCCTCTTCGACGACCTTCCCATTTTAGTCACGGCACCACGTATTTATTGGAAACTTCGAAGGGCTGCCGCTGGGATTTCAGGGGGTGAAGCACAAAATAGCAACAGTTTACGACAGGCGTAGGACATCTGCATTCTCATTGAAAATATAATCCGGTCGTAAAACTCGGCGGACGCAATATTCGGGATATTTGCAGCGGGGTTGCTTAACTTGCTTTATGTCCGTGGTTACAAAATAGAAGCGCGTGAGCTCATGAAATAATAGTCTAGCACCTCGTAATATAAGTTTAAATGCAGAATACAGGTGGTTTTATTTATTTAGTTCCTCATATAACACCGGCTACTTTAATTTTGTATACTTTAGGCATCTATATCGTACCGTAGACATGTCAGTTTATAAAATTAACGTAAATTCATCATCAATATTGGCAAACGTCTAAAAGATTTCTAATTCAACAAATGGCATTAGCCACAGTACCGTGGAGAGTCGATTGACGACTATAATTACCAATTCTTCATCTTTTCGAATTTCCAAATGTCCCTCGCCACTTTAGGATAATGGTGAACTGGCTGTAACTGCCACTATATCTCCGTCCATCCCAAGAGTATTTCTTCCCGCACTATGGTAATGCACCCAATGGGCACATATGCACATTGGTCTGTAATTTTAATGGTGCATTGCAGATTTCGCTCCATTTACCAGTTACTTTTTTAAAATAGACGAATAATGCTGGCTTGCATTTAATTTTGTTACAGTCGAATACTGTGCTGTAGAATCTTTTTTTTTTTTTAAGTGAGATTGTCTGGAAATTTCAATTGTTAAAGAATTCAAATTCAGTGGATTTTGATTAACCGAGACTTCTGGGCGAGATAGTATTCATTTAGTATTGTCGCACTAGTCATTTTATTGCAAAATATTGATCGTGGTCAAATGTCCGCTTGTATCAGTCTTTAATTTATCATTATCATCCTTACATATATTATCACTCCCGTGCAGAAGAAATTAATTTATCGTGGCATAAGATCTGAGACATATTTTACTACTACTTATGTACACCAACTTTGTCTGTAACTGGATTAATAGGAATATGGAATGTCCACTATAGACTTACATTGGGTGTTAATGGACGTAGAGATAGTCCGATTTTGACGAACGAGAAGTCCATTTTACGTCCATGGCAGTGTGAACGTGTACTATTATTTGGGGAGGTGTGAAACTTAGAAATGAAAACATTTCTTAGCCAATTCTTATACAGTTCAGATATTTACCATGTTAAAGGCATAGGAGAAATGGATAGTGTAAGAAAAAAATGGATAGATTTCTACTAGGGTAGTTTTTCCTGTAATTAGCGTTGGGACACTTCATATTCGATGCCATTATACCGAGCAATAAAAATCAACAAGACATTTCACGAATGAAATCATCGTTCGATTGCAAGTCCCAAATATCGATGGGTACCTCCATGTACGCGGATTGTCGCGAAGCGCTGTAAGTTTTCATTTCATACCTACCGAAAATAAAACGAATGAAAAGTGGCGCGTAGGTTCGCCGAGTCCACAGACAATAACCGCTTAAGCAAGTGCGCAAAGTCGGTGTACGATACGGTGCGGTGCCTGTTACAGTCCGTGCGCGCACACCGGACCTGTTCATTACACGCGGCGCGTAATAGCAGGGTGGGAGCCAAAGTGCTCAAACAACAATCAGGCTACGAGGGTCGGGGACTAGGTACATATTGTGGAACATCACCACGCCGGATTCCACCTCCGACCGTGCAAACCCCCTTAACTCTCGAAGCCCCGCCAACACTTTAGCCCACACTCGCTAGGACCGTTCCATTCGCTTCGAGCTATTAGTGTCGCCATGCGTTGCACTACGTTGCAAGCAGCGTTCAGAGAAGCTCCGGTTATATAGCTATTTGTTCAGTGGTAACTATCAATTTGACACCATCCATTACGGCATTACCGCGGATTCCGCGATATAGAGACGAATTATCCTGGCTGAACCAGACACTTACTCTGATGTAACGTCGCGATTAAACTCGGATTTCCTTTCGTAACCCCGTTAACTACGGTCTGACATATTGAAGAATGCATCGTGTGATTAGAATGACTTGGTTTTCAGTTCATAGTATGTATGTCATGGTGTGTCATCTTACAGGTATAGTTAGAACCAGGTTTGTTAACGCAACGTGAATGAACGATAACGATTACATTCTTAGGACGAAATAAGTTGTAACTATACACTCGTATTGATTTTTGGTACTTTATACCTTGCTTCATTCACTTAGTATTTTTTCATCATGGATAGCGGAAGGATACATAGGTACTACGTATCACGAAGTTAGCAAGTTTCAATCAATGAAGAAATTCCAGTCTTGGAAGATTCAATGTCATTAACGACAATTAATATGATGCTCTTTCGGAATGTCTAGACTGCGGCAAACAAAATTCTCCATACCTTATTTTGTATAGATGGAACTGAATAAGTGGAGCATCAACGCTAATACACTTTCGAGGTAGCGATACTCCATGATAAATCCATTTCCGATTGTTAAAGGAGTTACCTAATGAAATGACTTTATAAAAGGCATTATCCTTTTAATTACCGAAGTTAATTACGGAATGCATATCTCTATTTTGATGAGTGCACGTGCTTATTGGAAATACAACTGAATTCGGGTAGTTCTGCTTTCGCGTTCGTCGGTCAATAGAAATTTCGGGCTTAACGAAGCGCTTAAAAAAGAAGCATTGTACTAAGTAGCTTTCCCTATTGTCCGACTTATTGCTTGGCCCAACGCTCTATTCGTACGTCCGCTTATCCAACTGAATTACTCCTCAGAAATGTTTTCAGGCATTAACATGGTCTTGTATAATGGAAAACGTTCGATTTTAGTAAAGTTTAGCAGTCGTTCAATTCATTAACTACTGTATATTTGGCAGTAATGATGTTCATTACTGAAAGTCCTGAAAATAAACATTTGCTTCCAAATTGTCGTTATTCATCGTACCTCTAATGTTGTACTGATGTATCCATAAAATGCATACTTAATTAGAAATGGTCTCTTAAACGTGAATCCTTTAAAGCCGCCACGTCGGAACTCTAACGGTTGAGCACGTAATCGAAGAACCCTCTTAATATATTTCTATATATACGTACATAATATATTATATATACATACGTCCTCCGTGAAGCGTCAATTAGGTTGCACGGAATGCAGATTGCGGATTGGTACCCGTAGTTAATATGCGTTAGCACGAGAAGCGGAGGGGTGGCATGCTTCAGTGGAGCTACGCGTCTGTGGTGTTGCCACCGGTCGGTTGTTCCACGGGACATTCCCTGGGGATGCAAACCAATTGAAACGCTAGTTTTGAAAGGCTCGCCAGTCTGGCAACACCTACTGCCCAGTCATCCACTCGACTCCTCTTTGAAATATCGCTCGAACCCTTGTGTTTTCACACTCGACGTGCGTGGCGCGCCCAGGAACCTGCCGTCGTGTGTTATTCATCCTCAGGCGATGACTCAATATCAATCCGGATGTTTTTCGGAAATTCCGATGCTATTTTCGCTGCCGGTAGATCAAACCACTCGATACCTAATTGATACCTCGTTATTCATCAATCAACTCCAACTAATTACCCGTACTCACATCGGGTTTAATTGAGCGAACAATGGACGGCCTCATATTTCCCCTAGGCGGGCAGTGGAATAATTTGCAAACAATTGGGGGTAGATTACAGGTCATATTGTAGGGCGTTCGCATTACTCAAACCTGCACGGATGAAATAAAACGAGTCCCGGCATTTACGAGAGGGCCTTTGACCGACGCGTACTTTCAGCCACCATCAGCTTCGAGCAGCACTAGACGTCGTATAAAACCCTTTTTCATGTGGTGAATTGAAGGATAAAGAATTCTTGGAACACCTTACACGCGCCGATAAAGTCCCGTATTCTTTACTCTAAGGCTGGCGTATCGCTGATTGACGATCAACAGGGCGCGTCGATATTTCCGACGCACAATGGCTGACCCATTAACCTTCCTAAAATCATTCGCACTGATCGATGATGAATTGGTAAAAACTATTCTTTTGTTATATTGACATTACTTTACGTCAGATGCAGTTACATAAATTGGATACGTCATAATCGATACCCCTTTCACCGAAGACTGATCGATTGAAAATTATTTCGAAGAAGCTTCCTGATACACTGGTTGGGACTAAAGCCGATTGTAAAATCTCCATTGGTGATTTTTCGCATTTAACCAAGTTTTCTAGAATCGTCCACTCTTAACTTTGGTATCGGCAAGAACGTGACGAAAGGAGTTTATAGGGCACCTTTCTTCCGAAAACTAAAGAATTTATACGTTACCGCCCATAACCTTCGAAAAGCCGAACGCTCGCCGATTTATCGTCGACCTTTTATTTCCACGTTCTAGCGTAAAAGCACCTGGCTATGGATGAACAAGTATTGGGAACTTGACGGGTCGCCCCGATGGACTGAAATTGCTCCGTGTCAATGGATTCGTTGTTACTCCATCAACCGTGCATTTCTACTGTTTTGGATGATGTTTGTTTAATCATTCGCGTTAACGCATTGAGTTTCGCTCGAAATATCACGACTGTGTCCGCGCAAACAACGGACAATATTTTTGCCGCGCACCGTTGAGGATTAATGATTGGTCTGTTCATCATGTGTCAAAGTGCTAGTACGGGTAACCGCAAGGAAGCTAAAAAACAAACAAGTATTCGGAAAAAAGAGGGTAAAATTTTAAGATCGCTATTTTCGTTTAACGGCCTATAACGATTACTTACGGTTGTAGTGGAAACAAATGAGTATAAAAACAGAAAAGATTTCCTCACTTCTTGCTTGATGGAGGTGTTAATAATAAATGCTGAGATAAATTGCTTTTAATAATTGTTTGAAATTAATTAATTCGTAACGAGTTTGAAATGAGTTGATTTTTAATAACTGCGTTTTACTTTCTAAAATCTTGAACTCGCGGAGAAATTCGTTTCTTTCGTCTGACCATAAACAAAATTCATAGGCTTATCAATAGAGGAAGTTAAAGGTCTGGAAAGTTTCACCTCCCTCGTATGTAGTTAGACTTATAACTAGAGAGGGAGCAAGAGAGAGAGAGAAAGAATGCATCTCCGCCTCTTGCACGTTGAAAATGTATAAAAGTAAGTTCAACTCTGTTCTTCGTAGCCGTATAAAACCCTACTGAAACTGTGCCCTTGAGACGCTGCCGAGAAGGATAAATATCGTTCGACCTGCGTCCCCCCATAACTCGCAATTCTTCAGTGTTCATGGCGCAGGCGGCACATGGAATTTTCAGATATACCTGCAACGTCAACTCGTGAAATATGGCCAATATTTTCATATCCTCCAACATTTTCATGGGTTTTTCGAAGATCAAATGCCGGCATTAGATTTAAATCTGAGGAAATTTCATATCGAATTCGGAATTCATGCTTTCGGTGAGACGGTACAGAAACGTCGAAATTACGTTCAATCTAAAATATTGTTACCGAGGATTAATAAGATTAAAGTTTATACCCGAAACTTTTAAAACTTTGTACATGAATCTTTCATCCATAAATCTGTAAGTAGGATTGGCTCCCGTCGTTAAAAAATCATACAAGAAGATTTTTCCGACGGAAACTTTGACCAGTCTTTCTTTCGCCAGGTCTTACGGTCAGTCAGGTGTACTAGGAAGCTTTTACTTACTATCCAGTGGTGAGAAAAGGCGAAAAGAAGGCGCGTATCCGGAAAGTCGAGTTCCCTTCACTGAACACCTATATAAATCCCAAGCGCGCTGGAGAAAAGCCCCGCTAACTTTCGGTAAAAGTTCCCGTGCATCTCTTTAAAACGATACCCGATTTAATAAAGTATCGGTGGAGAGTACCATATGCTTTCCATATGGGTAAATAAAAATGGCTTCTTAATTCTGAAGTTCCAGCCTCCGTGACGCGCAGTAGTAATTGCACCGATGCGAAATTAAAGTAATTGCTTCAATCAACATACCAGAAAGGAGCCGCGCTCATTAAGCGATTCGCCGTATATCGCTCGATGAAGGGTTCTTATTTGGTCATTATAAGGGCACCTGTACGTGCAAGGCACGGACAATCGATCGGTACTTTATCCCGGATCGAACCACCTAGTAACTGCCAGCGCAGCAACTATACGTCACTAGGCACGTCGATCCAATTATTTTAGCTAGTTAGACGACTGAAATCTCGCACAATCTGACGTACAAAGGAGTTCCGGCCAGTGTACTCCGCTAATGGTATCGAATCTGTTTGGGACAAATCCTAGATTGCTCTCTAGGTTGAAAATAGTACATCGATCGTCGGCTATAATCGATTTTGAAGAAATAAAGAAACGTCCGTTCTCGCTAGGCGCGACCACTTTTCAGCTCTAAACTCGTCGTTTTATTTGATTTCATCAAAAAGGGGACATTTTCCGTCGTCGAGGAAAAATCCTTAATGCAATATCGAATTTGATCGAGGTAAGCCAAGTTTTAATCCGCGTTCATTATTATAAACAGTTTCAGACGTTGTTACAAGATTCTATCATAACAGGCAAATTGGTTTTACTTGATTTCGGATGTCGAATAAGTTCCAGTAAGCTTGTTAGGTAAAGTCTTCGCATTAAATCCGGTTACTCACCCATCAATTATTTTCGGATGTATACTGACGCTTTGGAGAACTTAACTAACTTGTGTAATAATTCCCCTTCTGACCTTTCGCAAACTATATGTTTCGCTACGCCGGCAATGTTTTGATGCAAAAACTAGTTTGTAAGCGAGTTATTATAATGTCATCATAACCGCCGTAGCGGATATCTGAATTATCATTGCGTTGGTTTATATTGCTCTAACGAATGATGGTGAACGGTTTTTTCTTTATTCTTATCATTTGTCTATCTTCGTCTTATAAATGATATGCCTACACGCAGAGGTAAAAATTAATTCCCCAGTACCATAGCAATATTTTCTCGTCCTTTTTGGCTACTTTCCGCAAAAACGATGAAATTTCGCGGTTGGAGGCAGGTGGCGTTGAAAGCTCGAGCCATTGTCCTCTGTGGATGGGGCTCGTGATAGTTGACAGATCCAGTCGTTTCACGCATACATTTTACATCCTTACAATCACGTGAATATCAAAATGTAATTTAATCCGATTATTAAAAAGAAAAACTGGTTGAGCGACAAACCGTGCATTTTCATAAATTGAATTAAATTTTGTATCGTCAACCATCGGGAGCCATAATGTATACCCGGCGCAAAGTCACCTCGTACAACATGCAGTAGAATAATGCACGTTTATGCGATACATTTGATTTCGCTGATAACCGGTTGCTAGGCCAATCCCGCCACTGGAATTTCTCAATCACGCCCGTGACAGGAAAATATGGAATGCGTATCTGTAGCTGGCATCTTTTCCATCCGGCAATGTAACAAATGGATGACGTTCTGTATTATCGTCGCGGCGCTATTTTTAATAAGTTTTATCAGCGAGAATGGGGAGGAAAAATGGCGAGAAGGAACGAGAGAAATCGTTACAGTCGGACAGTCGTTGTTTCGACGATTCATACCCTTCTGAATGTCTATCCGTCTCACTCGAATGCTATTTTTTCACGCGCTCCCTCTCGCTCGGTCACTCTCTCGGTCACTCTTACACTCTTTCCTCCCGGTCACCGATGGCCGCAGATGCGACGCAAGTCACGAATGTATAGTGTAAATCCAATATCTGATATCGCGTTTTAATTAACTTAGTCTCACGAAACGGAACACCAAACTCTGCCACGGTCGTGCCAATTTCTCTACTAGCAAAAAATGTCCGTCACTCCAGTTTGTTGGGACTCCATCTCTCTCTCTCTCTCTCTCTCTCTTTCTCTTTCTAGCATTCTGTTTTCCATTCTCCTTACCGCTTCTCCCTGTCTTCCGTGCTCCCTTGCGCATGCTCCCAATTTCGCAATCTCTCCAGGTCTTCCCTGATCATTTTTGGTCCAGTCCATAGCACGCTGTATAAATGTTGCATTTACACGTAAAAGATCGACGTTCAGAAAACCTTGCCACGAGGTTCTCGCTCGATGTAACCTTTTAACTAGTTTACTCTTTTTGCTCTTCATGAATTTTTATAGTTTGGCTCAAGAGTATTAAACCAGCCCGCAATCAACACGGAGATAACTACAATTGTACATATACCTTTTAGCTAACAGTTTCCTAACCTGATTTTGAACTGGTTTTTATATTCGTCCTTTGGATAGGACTTTTGTCATTTGATTGATTGATTGAGTGATTGATTCGCCTACGGGTTTCAATGATGGAATAAGCTGAATTCTGGACTGGAGAAGTTCTTGAAGAAGCTCCTCTTTTAAGTTGGATGGAATAAAATGCCTCCTGCAAGAATCTGCAGGCCAACTGCCACGTTGCCAATCTTCAAAACTGCGCTCCATTTCTCACTTTTCCATCTCTCTTGCTTTAAAATCATAGATTAACGCACTGTATACAATAAAGTGATGCAATTTGAAGCGACCCCTTAGCAAGACAAATAGTTTACGAAGGTACACGATGACGTCCGATTCTCAAATGCTGAATATATGCAAGATATATCAAAATCAGTTCTTCCTATTTGCCTTTCTGTATAAAAAAACCTTACCATCCAAGACATACCGTGCCCTATCCGCATTATGTACATCAGTAAATGTAGAGAGTCGTTAGAGTTGCGTTTTTTCGAAGACGCCTGTTGCATTAATGATCCGTTCATCACGCGAATTATGGGCATTTTATGCGGCTGGCAAGACTCTACAAACACCGAAGGAAATAGTTTCATAAATGTTACTTTTTATTTGTCAAGGATAGGTTACGTATAGTTGTTACATAATTGTTGCAAAACTGTTAGAGTTGTGCGTGCCGGGAAGGTTATCATCGCTGGAAAGGGGGACAAATATAAATTTGAAAACTTTCGTTACTTCGTACCCAACCGAAAAATGTTTGAGGGAATGGGGGGAAAAGCCCTCGGCTCTATTCGACTTTTAATAAAGGCATTTTGCTGCATTGAAATTGATGGATTACTCGGGAGTCGGAAAAATACGCAGATGCTCGGCGTCGAGTCTTTCGAGTTTAATTTTAAGTCACCCACTAGAGCAAAAGTTAAGCTCGCACCCGACGCCCTTTGCGGCTTAATACTTTGACGGTCAGAAGTGGAAACCTTATAAGAAGCTTTAAGATTTTACGATACACTTGGAATTTCCCCCATTATCAAGCTCTCGGGGAACGAAGAAAGTTTAGGAATAAATTTGTGCGCCTTGATCGCTGTTCCTTTTTTTCGCCGATAGCGCTACTGAATTATATGGATAGGGTAATTCCGGAATAATTGGTTGCCGGTTGCCCTTTCTTTAATAAAAATTCAAGTTTCGTCGTTTCGCGAACTACGGAGCAATAAAATAATTTCTGGACGTGTCATATTCGTTAAAGTAATTCGTAAATTAATGTAAGTCTTTAAACTCTGCGATTCTCGCAGCATGAAATAAGGCAATATAAATATGTCGCGAATACTTTTCATTTTGAATAATGACATTAGAAATCAATAAAATGAGTTGAAGAATAATTTTTAAGAGTTAATAGTCTAAAAATGGTTTTGAAGTTTCTTGGAAAAGTCTCGATGCTTTCCATAGTTCACATTCATAGTTCAAAATCTCGTCCCCTGAAGGAACGTTCGAGTAAAAACGGCAAAAAGGTACAGCACATTATTAACGGACCAGAGAGAAAAGTAGGTTTGCTCCGCAGATATCGGAAAGAAAACTGAAAGAAAACTAACGCTCGACGAAAATTGCTACTTTTAATTAACGCCCAAACGTCATTTCACCAAAATTTTACTTTAAAAAATTCCACCTACAAATAGTACCTTACATATTAAGGCCGTATTAAAGTTATTATTAAAATTGAGCTTAATACTTAGAAACCATCCTAAAAAACCATCACGAACCATTGTCAAACCGTCACGTGATCTTACTTTTTTTTCTGTTTCATATGAAAGGTTTATTCGCATTCTTAAATGATTAGATAATAATTGTTGTTGTACAATGAAATATTAATTATTAATATTAATGAAATATATTAATGAAATAATGTAAATTAGTAGGGATTAAAGCAAGGTTGCATCGGAAACAAATTGTATCTCCCTCTTGTCCCAGTAGACTACTTATGGCGCTGATCTCCACATCATTTTTTCTGAATCTTACACCCTCGAATGATAGACAGCTGTTACGGCACTTGACTAGGACGATCGACTAATCGTTTGATTAATAGTACATTTCACGTTATGGGGGCGAGCGACTTTAGCCAACTTCATGATCCATTTTAAAAATGTACTCAAGGACTAATCCAAGACAATACATGATCCAGGACCGAAACCAGGAACTATGTCATATTCGGGCGTGTCATTTCGGATTAGCTATGAAAATAATGTCGGATTTAAGTAGAAAAGGTACCTAAGAATGGGAAATATATTTTGTTTTTAATGTTTTTTTTCAAAAGTGCAAAATTTCTTATATGTAATTTCTTTTGAAATTTAATTTGAATTAGTGCGTTAAGTAAATAATAACAAATTTAAATTAATATCCCATCCTTATTTGTTTAGGCCCTTTTAAGAATTAATGTCTGTATAAAAAATGTAATTCAAACAAAATTATATTCTAATATTTTAATATATGACAGTAATTTTATATTTACTAAAAACTTTTCTATGTACATTGTAATAAAAGTGTGACAAGGTACCTTGCATTTATATCCATTGGTAAATGAATGTCCTTTTTTAATTTGTGGTTATTCTACTTTCGTTTGTTACTGTAATTTATATTTTTTTAAAGAATAAATGAATCATTACTGTAAAATTATTTTTGAACAGTTTGATAAATTTCGAGACACAGAAAAGTTCTTAGTTCACAGAGTTTTATGTACATGTCATATATTGGTATTGTTTTCGAATACTCTTATGTGTGTACGAGAGATATATATGCGTCTGGTAAATTTGAAGTTTCAAAAATCTAATATTAACAGAATTTTTTTTTGTAATAAAATAATTTTCCATATGTTTACTTTTGCATCTATTTCTTTCTGTTGCTAGTATTTTAACATTTTGAAAATTAAAATTATGTCTTTTATTAATTTCATGTGTTGTAGATCCCATATATTTGCTACTTTTGTCTTCGGATATATCTCTGTTATGTTCTAAGAAGATTTTAGTTTTTAATAATCTACCAGTTTCGCCTATATAAACTCCTGTATAATTATTACAATTAATTTGATAAATGACGTCTTTCTCTTTTTTTTCATATTCAATCTTAATTTAATCTTTTCTTACTTGTCTTTATACGTTTTTATTCCTCCTATATTGGTGTTATAGGGTTTAAATATTATTCTAACATTTTGTTCTCTAAAATTGTTTCTAATATTTTCAGAAATGTTTTTAGTATATATGATATGCCAACTGTTTTCTTATAATCTATAGTGCTAGTTTTTAAATTTTGAATATAATAAAATAAAATAAAAATAGGCTTTACCAATTTTATAGTGTAAGGGGTGTTTTGAGCGAAAATTTAAACATCAATCTGTAATCGAAGTATCATCATCAATTATTACAAGTATATAGTAGTAGTAATTTATTAACAAGTATAAAATAAAGTTTAAAGTTTTCTTATTTCCTTTTTTTTTTTTATTGTAAATACGATCATATTTTCTTCACCTTCAATTTTGTTCAAGCTATTGAAAATTTTTAAAACATTATCAACGTCTTGATTTGGTACAGCTGTGATGATATCATCTCCATATCTATAGTAGAAAGGTAATTTATATGATAATTTTATTGATTAATATATTTTCTACTATTGGTGATATTGGTGATCCTATTGGAATACCAAATATTTGTTTATACGTTTTATTTTGAAATTTAAAGTATATATAATATGAAATTCTGTTTGTGCTATATTTGTATGTATTTTGATTTCATTCCATGTATTTTTTAATATAATTTCAACTAATTTTATGGATATCTTTGTACCGCTACAAAACGATACTAAATCCAGATAAATTAGTGACTGATTTTTCGGTAGTTTAAAATTTTTTTTTTTTCTTTGAATTCCTAACTATCTTTTACTCTTTTAAATACCGCGAGTATAATAATTTTTATAAAATTCTCCTCCAATGCATTGATAATTTGTATGTAGGAGAATTTATTGTAGATATAATAATTATTAAAGTAATATTATCTTTGTATATTTCAGGTAAACCATCTGCTGTGGAGATAAAGTTATACAGGGTGATCCATAAGTTCCGGTACGGTAAAATATCTCGGCGGGATTGCATTTTCGAAAGTTTTAGGATTTTCCCCTTCCTATTTAATTGTACTATTGCATTTGACCTTGAACATGACCTTGAAGGTTATTCCAACGTCAAGATTATTTTATTATAAACGGGAACCCCTACTTTTTTGTCATGGATTCGAAAAGAACGGGAAATTTTATGCACAAAACGATAGTTTTTAATTTGTAACGATTTGACCTTCAGAAGGTCAAATAAAGGTCAAATGTTAAAGACTCCTCCAAAAGCAGTTTTCTTCGAACTCTTCAGGATTGATGGTCGATTAAATGTCGGGCTTGGGGGCCAACGACCTTGAGCATCTTGACCTTGAAGTTGATTGTCAAGGTTATCTGAAGGTTAGAGTAATTTTTTTGCAGTAAAATCCCGTCTTTTTACTTGCGTTTTTTCTTAGCTCTTACGATGAGTGTTTGGATTTAATTCCAAGTACGATCACCGGTGACCGGAATAGTTAAAAGTCAAAGGAAACATTTCTTTCCTTACATGTTGGTTTCTTTCGGTTTTTCCAACTTAATGCTCGTATTTAAAAAAGGAACGTTAATAATTAATTCAGTAACGAGTAAATTACATAAGCCCAAACGTAGCCTACTATGCAAACCATTTCATTCATCTTAAGACGATTCAATCGATGCCTTTGAATTAATCGTTTAAAGCTAGCTCAGGCCGAACTCGTAAGTCATTCTATCTGATAACTTGGTTGACGGGATCTCGGAAGAATTGAAATAGCTTTGTAGTTGGCGTGCAGGACGGTGACAGTCGCCGCTGAAACAATTCGAGTTATACTCGTGTCATGCGCGATGTTGGATCGAAACGGATACACGTCGTTTCAATAAAATGATTTTGAGTTTGCTGGTTAGACTTTGCACTTCGTTTTGTAATATTTTCCTGGTGCTAAGTAGCAACCATACAGATCCCTACTTGGAGGATTGAAAGTTGAAATAATAATTAATTGAAAATAATTAATAATCAGCTGTCGATGACAATTGCAAAAGAACTCGAAGCCTTCCTTACGCAAGATACTGAAAAAAATAAACGACATTACATTTCATCTTCACTCGAAAGAAAGAGTCTTTGAGCAAAAGCCAAACGAGCAGGCGTGGCGTAACTGACGTAACGCGGTTCGTTAGAGGATAAAAAATCGTCGGTTAAAGATAGAAGGGAATTTAAAGAAAGTTCATCTCGGCGTGGTGCGCGCGTATGCATAAAAATGCGTTTCTCGTGTTTTTTTCAAAGAAATTCACACCTCGAGCGCGACTTAAGAACGCGTCGTCGGGTAATGGTCGTCCTCGGTGGTGCTGGCGCATCTATATAGAGGGGCTCCGCCGATACCGAGAGGTAGACGCACAAGTTCCGCGCTCCACGTTCCCTGGCACAATGGGGGTGATTCTACGAGAGGGGTGGAATTTGGTTTGCCCCTCGCTCACCGCGACGCTAGCGCCGCTTCGCAGGCTCCAGTTCGAGCTCAGCATCCCTCGCGGTTGTTTCGCGCGCGTTCCCTCCACGGAACACGCAACTGAGCCGCTTTACGTTTTTTAATTGTTGTCCGGTCATCCAATAAAAAAAAAAAAAAAAAAATTCAAAGTGCTTCGAGTGCAACGAGTTGGGTAATCGAGACTTTCGCAATTGCAAATAAACATCATTGCTGAATTAAAAGTGTGTTGATAGTGTGAGTTTACCAAATTAGCCTTACGTCCTTAGCGGTCGTCTTAAAAAAAAATGACTCGGTTCGACGATGTCAGGTGCATCTCAAGATAGTGCAATGTTCTGTGCAATGCGAGCCAGTAATGTCAAATTGAAATTGACAATTTTCCCAAAACTGTACCAAGATGGAAATCAGGCGACAGTCTGCCAAGAGTTTTAGAAGAAGGTCGTTTCTAATCATCGATCAAACATCGATCGCCAATTCAATGGTAAAAGTTCGTGACATGTGATACATATATATAACGTCGAGAGACTGTGGTAGAGGAACTGGAAAGACTCCTGCGAAAAGCGTCGTGTGGAGAGGAAAAAAAAAATAATCTGGTGGAAAGAAGGGTTGCGATTGTGGTCGATCATCGTTTCGTCCTGAATAGCCGGTAAAGGCCCATTGTGATTTCGAATGACGACTCGAATGGAGTTCTGACCCCAGGTACGAATATTTGCCGACCGGTCGAGCTTTCGACCTAATCGCGCCCTACAAAACCGAGGAATTGCGATATGAAAAGAACGGCCCTCTGCGTTTTAGCGGCATTCGTTGGACCGATAATGGACGGCGAATTGGATAATGGACGAATTGTATTTGTGACCGTGGCACATTAGCGTGAGGTACGCAGCGACTGTTACCCTGGAGCGTGATTAAAGTATTAGCGGAATTATCGAGCATTGCGCGGGACTTTTCGATATTTGCGGCAGTACCGCCGGGCTTTCGATGACTAACGATAATCAAAAGATATCGCACGGTGGAAAATTAAAACGGCTAATTGGCTCGTTATTATTGGCTGATTAAAATCTATCGCGGCTTCGATCGTCAATCGATTCCATCCAGCACCCAGCGACGGAGGATGAAGATGTTTTCGGGATAATCGTCGTTGGTAGAATCGACCATCGACCGTATAATTCTAGAACGCGTTCCGAGGGCTGGAACAATCGACAATCAATTGCTTATAGTTTAATTCGAATCAGGGTGTATTAAGTACAACTAGTGCGGCGCGTGGCAGACGAAGTGGTCCGATAACCCGTTCCTATCTCAAGTGTTGTTCCTTTTCACTCTTCGCATCAGCCTCCGGTACTTCGGCCCTCTTCATCCCATTGTCTTCCATTTCCTCCCGGGTCCCTCCGTGCTCAGCGTCGAAAACAGTTCTGCAACAAAGATCTACGTGGTTACTATCGGTCGACACCAACGCCGCTTCTACGGTAGCATCGGCTGCTTCGACCTCTTCGGCCGCTGCTTTTATTACAGCAGGTGCTCTTCATCAAATGGTGGGTTCTGCCCGACAATTTCTATCGCTTTCTTCCCCCTTTTAAGAGCCCTTATCGTTTCCCAGGATGTTGCGACCCGACGTTCGCCGATACAATTTTCTCTCCCGAGAAAATGCCGCGACCGGTATTTCGGTGTAATTACCTAGTTTCATAAGTACCTAGTTTAAGAAAGCACCATTCACCTAAGTCGAAACAGGTCCAATTCTAGATTACTTTCTTTTTGTTTTTAGTCTCGTTATATAGGGTGTCCCAGAATTGGCGGATGTTACTTCAGGAGGTGATAAAAAAAAAACTCGTTATTCGTCCATTAGCGGACGATTTTCATCTAACAAAAGTCCGACTAATGGATGAAAACTCATTACTGTAATCTATATATTTATATATTATCGATTTATGGATACTAATTGTAAGGTGACGAACCCATATTAAAATTAATATACTTTTAGTGGGAAAAAATACTATTTGTGGAGGTCCAACAGCCCCAGGGCGCGGCATTCATTCGCGGGGCGCAAAATGCTACTTTGCGACTACTATGCCAAGGTATTTTTGGAGCAACCATACTATGATCGATGGTCGTATCATCCAAGGGAATAGTCGTGTCAACTATAGTATAGTGGTTGGCCCAATAACGATGTCCAATAACGTGAATCCATTCGGTTAGAAGGAATAATATAGAACAAGCGATTCAGTAACGCCCTCTACCATTGCAATGTGGAACCCAGTTGGGTTTTTTCGCGTTTTAACAAAAGACGTGGTGGATTTTGTGGGAAATTACAATTGTGCCGAGTACGTGAAATCATAACAATGCGTTTCCAACTCGGGTAAAGCACCGAACATCGAAAGGTCGGTAGAAAAGTTTGAAAACAACTTCGGTAAAACGAGCGATATTGCAGAATCGTAGTACAGCCTCTTGAAAGCTAATTGAAATAAGAATTGTTTGAAAAAAGCAACTTGCGGATTTTGAATAAGGATTGACCATAATATTTTTAAATTTGGTAAGGAGAAATTAAAAAAAGAATGGAGAGTCTTGATGGTCTCTCAATGTTTTTTGGGCGATCTCGTAATCGTAGTTGAAGAATATGTCTATTTATAATCGAGATGAAACTTGTTATTGCGTTGGAATGAAATTTCAGTATTATAAATGCACTTGAACTGAAATCTTTGCACGAGATTGAACACGATAATGACTAATTCACAAGACCTGTACATGGTCTGTACATATAAAACCTTCTAATTATTGGTAGATCGTCACTAGAAGGTCTATCCCAGTAAAAATCGACAAATACCTATTCGTTCGAAAATTATAGGTGCAATCGAAAAAAAAATATTGAAATTAAATAAATGCATTTACAAAACATTTTTTCAATCAAATTGTTTATTCTTTCAATTTGATTCTATCGATATAGTTAATTCGTAACGTATTCAATTAAAAAAGGATTGAAACGTTTATTCAAATTTGCGCTTCGTTATTACATTATTGACGAGAATTATAAGTATTCACAAAACAAATGTGTGTAAATAAATGCGTATGTATACAGCGATTGCAATCGTTTAAAAAAAAAAGAACTGAAAAGAACAAACATTTACAGGCTTTTTAATTTGTATGGCTTTTGAAAAAGCTTGACCTACGAATCCCTAAGGAGATGAGGGGGGATAGGGGGTAGGGGAATTCAATCTTTTGCTGTAAAAAAGTCAAAAAAGTTTAATTTGCACTTTTTACGTTTTTATGAATTGGACGTTATCAATGAGAATTCACGAATCAAATGAGACATCGAGAATATTTCAATTTAATGAAAATATCTTATAACAATGTATATATTGTTATATGCGATATATTCATTAAAATGAAATATTCTCTTTGTTCTCATTTGATTCGCGAATGTATTGCATGTATTCGCAACAATATATATACCCTTGATAATATACATTTATATATATATATATGCACATATAATCAAGCATTACAATAAAGTACAACAACGACGAATGAACTAAACATTCAGTAATTACCAATCATTAACCATTTAAGGGGCGGTGGTACAAATATGTATAATTTTTTTTAGAAATATTTCGTATACATTTTTGCATTTTTTAGAAATTTTTTGTAATTTTTGAGAAATCTAAGTTATTAGAATTTAATGAGAAATTTCAATATTTTATTTTTATAATTATATGTTGTTTTATAAGCAATTAACGTAAAAAATACGACTTACTTAAAAAAAAAAATCAGTTTTCCGTAACGTAATCGACTGAGACTCTGAAAATTTTCCTCGTATTCTCCATTCATAGATTTATTAGATATATTTCTTTCGTGAGTTAGTTTTTTTCTTTCGAAACAAAAAAATGTTGAAAATTACGGAAAATTCTTGTTTAAAAAAATTTGTCCGCCATTTTTAATTTTGAAAATCTGACTTCACATGCATAATCAGTAATTCCCAAAATTAATAATCAAGAGCTATATGGAAAATCCGCATTTAGAGCATATACTAGAAAATTTCAAATCAATTAACGAATAAAAAATAGGAAATTTAAATAAACAAACTTAAAAACATTAGAATTGATCAAAGTTTTTAACGATAAAATGTTGAATAAAATCAACGAAAACTTAAAAAAGTCGAGTATTAAAAATAGAAGGAAGTGAGGTGAAATAAAGGAAAGTTAAAAAATTTAACAAAAATTATGAAAATTTTACGGAAATAAGAAAAAATTCAGATGAAAAAAATAAGTAATGAAAGATTTTTCAAAATCTGCAAAAAGTGAGCAAACTCTACAAAGTATCAGAAAAAAATTTTATTGTTTGTGTTAAATGTCAGAATAATTGACAAAGCTGAAGAGATAATGGTGATAAGAATTCATATTTTAAAAAGCAGAAGAAATTGACAATTACGTATTATATAAGAGACGAAATCTGAGGGAAGTTGTCAAAATTTAAAGAACGACATTCAAAAAACAATAAAAATGTTGACAGAAGTTGAGAAGAAAATATAAAATATAAAAAAGATAGTCCAAACAAAATTAATGAAGACAGATTGATGTTTATTTTGTCTGAATTCTGTATTCTGTATTCTTTATTCTACATTCTGTATTCTGTATTTTGTATTGTGTATTCTATATCCTATATTCTGTATTCCTTCCTGCGTATTTTGCATCTTCTATTTCGAATTTTTTATTACGTATCTTTTTTTCGTATTTTGTATTTTGTATATTTTGCATCCTGTTTTCTACATTCTGAATTCTAAGAGAAAGCAACAATGGTAAAATTGACAAAAACAAAGTAACAAATTGATGGAAATATATACAGAAATCGATAAACTCAAATAAAAGCTGAGGAAAGTTGGAAATTTAAACGATTATTCCTATAACGAATCATAAAAAAGTTGAGACAAAAAATGCCATGAAGTGATCTATAAATATACAGTAACAATAACAGTTGACAAATATTCTAACATTGCATAATTTTAAGACAAGTTATAGAATTTCGATAAAATTGAAAAAGTCCATAAAAGCAAGCGAAAACTGAGCAAAAATTGTTAAAACCGGATAGAAAGACGGTAAAAACGGACAGTCTCCAAAAGCACAATTTACAATTCGATATAAAAACGTCGGTAAATAGATACTATCGAAGTGGTTGAAAAGTAAACAAAGCAGGTCAATATCGAAGGAAGGATTGGAAAGTGTACTCTGTATGATGAGATTGGAAAAGGGCAGAAATATAAATTGAAATTTACAATTGAAATATCAAGAAAAAAGGGAACACGAGTGTTACATTTATTGATACGTAACATAAACAATAGGAAAATTGTTGGCCACTCGACCTCGCAACAACAAAAGATAAGCAATCCTTCATTTTCTATTATCAACAAAAATTATATTAAAGTGATCCTAGGAATATTTTTTGATGATTGAAAGGATGAATGATAAGGACTCATCACCTTCAATGGGGTTACAGTACAAACGATGAAACCATAGCGTACGTATGTGAATCGCTAAATTTACAAAGTCTCCGGCAAACGTTGAACGTGAAATGCTGAAATAAAGCTTCAACTTCTGATCTCGAAATTATAATTTCTTTTCGCAAGTGGTACCGCATCTGCATAATACTCCGTTCCTTACGTATTCGGTTTTGGGGTCAGTGGATGCAAATAAATGCAAATTCCCCCTAATTTTTTTTTGTCTTTAATTCCCCCTCCGGCAATTGTGTATTCTCATGGAAATACTTGCTAACTAACAACGTCAAATATATACATATAAGCAGCGTGCCGCAGTTGCATAGATGCTTTGTGAAATTCATACATCGCGAGAATTTCGCTGAACGCACCTACCCAACGAAAGCTGCAAAAAAAAAGTTGTAGCGGAGAAGAGCGAGTTTAGCGAAAATGCAACGGCATTGCTTGAAATGTTGCGATTCGGAATTCTTTCGCGTGTGATTTGTACCCCAGGCATAACGTGTATATATATATATATATATAGTGCAATGAGTTAAAAATTCGCTCGCGATATTAGAGCGTTCCTGAATACTTGATAATCAGCGCGGAGTCAGTTGAAATGGAAAAATTCACTTATCGCAAAATATAATACAGCCGGCGTGTAACATTTTTATTTTTACATGGCAGCCCGATAATATTTCCATTCACGATGTATTCCCGCCTCTTTATGAACAGATTTAACGATATCTAGTTTACGTTATCACGTTTTTTTTCCAGCATTACATTTGATTTCGCTCGCAGTTCGGACGTTGGGCAAATTCTTTTTTAACAATTCCCGGTCGCACTTTAACTCGCTACCCCGAAAACTTTATAACTATGCACGCTTTTACAAATTGCAACAAAAAAATGGCAACTGGCGAATAAAAGTTGCTCGAATCTGCGAGACCTATCGGTCGGGATCGAAACGAGCCTGGTCATTAAGCGCGTATCGGTCCCTCCGATCGTACGGAAATCATCGTTGGCCGCTACGGGCTTTCCCCGTTTATTCATTCAGGATAGATAATATTGAATGGAAGTGCGATACAATGGCGAGGATGCTTAATGAGCTTATAATATCCCCGTAATATCAATAGTTTCCACACGCGCAAATATTTATCACCGGGCAAAAAGCCGCGTCTTCGTACAGCCGTAGCAGAAGGGAGGTGGAGGGGAGGGGGATGCAGGACCGGTATAGTGGCACCACTAGTGCTGGATTGAAGTTTCATCTGCCGTTATTCCCAGCACGTGCGCACATATTCCGTGGAAAATGGCTCGGCAGCGATCATTTCGAGTGGTTAGCAGAGCCGAGATCAGCTTTAATCTCTGCGTAAAGTCCAATAAAGTACGCAAAAAATCATCGGGCCCTTATATACACGTACACCATCGACCGCGAGCGAGTTAATAAAGGGACGATAAAAGTGAAACGCTGAGTCTATTGTCGGCAGCGAGACGGAGAGGAAACGACACCGACGACTAGACGAGAAGGATTTCAGATTATAAGATTACATTCACAATTACATCTACTCCGAGTTAATCTTTCCGCCACGCCGACTCTTTTCACGTTTCCGCCGTCTTTATTTCAGTCGGCCTTTCATTATTAAATTTCCTCCTTATTTATCGTTGCCTTGCTAATCCGACAACGTTAGTTTCTTTTAAATGTGAGGTTTTTTGATAATCTATTTGCAGAAGAAGAACTTTGTTTGCTAATCTATTATAAGCACTTTTAGAAAAAAGAACAAGGTATTTTCACGAATGATCGCACGTTTTACTTAGAAACATTTTATGTAGACTGTACAATTCTGGACATTCTTTTATTATCGCCTAATCTTCTTTTACGATCAATTAGCAGTGAACTCGTGAGTGCGACGAGAGGTTGTTTTTTTTTCAAGAAGTCGTTTCGTGTAAAATTGATTTACATATTTATTGCGCCAGTAGATTCACGGAAGTCGTGACCCGGCATTCCCTGCTGTGTACTTATTTTTGCTTGGCGTCCCGTTGCACGACAGCCCCCTGACGTGGGGTAAAATAATTTCGGCCGCCCATAACTTTCTTTTCACCCGCTGGCTATGCATGTACCGTAAATGGTATCAATATAAGATACGAATTGAGCGCTGGTGAGTGCTCGAACTTCATTTCTGCGAATTAATATTAATGATTATACCCTTAGAGAACGAAATGGTTGTTCTTGAGGTATGCGTGGTCTCTGTCTATTTGTCATGGTGTTCGTAATAAAGTGGATTAGTCTCGATGTTTCGGCTCACGAACCAACTAGTGACTAGATGAATAAAGCTAAGATCTGTTTCTTGGTTGGCAAATGGAGACTTTCTACACCCTTTCAAGGCATTTCATTTTTCGGGACACTATCTTGCAGAATACCTCACTTTCTATGACATTTCATCTTCAGTGTCATTTCAATTTAGAACACTTCACTTTCCTAGACACAACACCTTCCGGAACCCCTCACCTTATGGGACATTTCATCTTCCAGAACACTTCACCTTCACACCTTTCTAGACACTTCACTTTCCTAGACACTTCATCTTCCTAGACACTTCATCTTCCAGGACACTCCATTTTCCAGAACCCTTCACCTTCTAAGAAATTTCATCTTCCAGAACCTTCAGGGACACATCACTTTCTATGAAATTTCATCTTCTAGACACTTCATCTTCCAGGACAATTCATTTTTCAGAACCCTTCACCTTCCGGGATATATCACCTTCTATGATATTTCATCTTCCAGAACACTTCACCTTCCGGGACACATCACCTTCTATGAAATTTCATCTTCTAGAACACTTCACCTTCCTAGACACTTCATCTTCCAGGACACTTAATTTTCCAGAACCATTCACCTTCCGGGACATTTCACAGTCCAGAACGCTGCACCTTCCAAGACACTTTATTCTCTGATTTCGCGACTGCCGAATGATGACCCTCACTCCCCTCATCCTGGTGACCAAAGAATTTTTCTTTGGAAAATGAAGCGGCCTCTAATATCTGCAGGTTTTAAAAAAGCGAAAGAATATCTTTGATTATCGAAAAGTACTTATAGAAATACCCAAGCAGCAAATCAGGTCGAAATTACCTCTTTTCGACCTTCCATCAATTAATTCAATTAATTCAATTAATAAAAGAGGTAATTCAATTAATTGATGGAAGGTCGAAAAGAGGTAATTTCGACCTGATTTGCTGCTTGGGATAACGTGATCATTTTTAATTTCATTGAATGCCAAATTGTTATATGTCATATTTATGTTATGTTTATACAGATTGTTACATATTATTGTATTGGCTCATAGCCCTTTCCTTCATGAAGTCTCTTATCTCGAGTTTACAATTTGTAACAATCAAAATATAATACTTGGCTAAACCAAGCCTCCTAGAGCATGAGGATTTCCATATAAAGTGGATAAATAACTATCTGCCGCGATATTCAAGATGATCTAACAACAATCTATAGTAACTCAAATTTTAAATTTTACTCCTCAAGTTAGGATCTATTAAATCCATATGAACGAGTACACAAGGATTTTCTGAAGTACCTAGGAGAACCACTATCTCTCGTGACATTAAAGAGTGGAATTCAACGAATCCGCTTCCTTTAAAAACCATTACGCTCACTAAGCGACTTGTTAATTTAGCGATTTGACGAAACTTTATTAAAGTGGAATTTGACAAAAATACAGAATCCACAAAAGACCAAGTGGATTTCCATCGGAATCAGCGAGCCACCTAATGCAGTTCGTATTGAGCCTCGCTATCCTCCAGATTATTTCCTTCCTTGCCGAGTTTTCCCGACACCATTTTCAAAAGTGGCGACAGGGTTAAACGAGTTTTTCCTAATAAGCATATCCAGATGGGGGAATCTCGCGTCATCGAGCAAGTTTGGGTTATTTGGGTAACTTTCTCCGTGAAATTGCACACATCCCAGGTCGGTTAAGTTGATGAGAACTCCTCGGCAGTGTTGTTCTTTTTTTTTTCGCGTTCATCCGGCGCTTCCACGATTCGTTTAGGTGGGACGAGGAAGAGGTTGTGACAGAAGCTTGGTTAATTAATAGAGTCTTTTCCGCCCTGGCAGTTACCGGGAATAGAAGCTTCGCTCTCTTTCTATCGCCTAATTATGCCACTACTACCAGAAGCGTCCATAGACTTTTTCTGCGTTTCTTAGAGCAGAAACGTGGTAGGAGGTCACACTGCACTGCGGCATGGCCAGGATTCTGCAGTTCTTCTCGGTGTGCCACTGTTACTGCCGTTACTGCTGCTTCTTCTCTCCTTTCCCGTTTACACATGGAGAGAATTTAATAGTCCCGCGCAATGGCACTACACTTCTCTTCCGCTTCCGCTCTGTAGGCGCAAAACTTGCGCGGTACCGAAACTATACGGTAGCGGCAACGGATACGGTAGAGTGGGACAAAATTTTGAAGTTCACGTTGTTGTGAATCTTTAGGTGTAAGTGTTCGCTTGATTTTCGCGAAATGCTTTGTGAAGATGGTTTACGTTATAGTACACACACACACATATATATATATAAAGACTTTTGAAATATTGAATCGTTACTTTACATTTATTTAGACTTAAGAAATTGTCATGAATATCGCGAAAGATGGAGCTAACTTGTACAAATCGTTGGTTTATTTCACTTTTGAATTTGTACACCACCTAACGATTAGTTTCAAGTCTCTCACAACGTACAAGAAATAATTTCCATGAAACGTTACCTAGACAATCACATTAGTAACATCCCAGACAGTAGAACCTTCAGAAAGTCCTCATAATGTGGTCCTAATTCTGATATATTTAAGATTTGCTAATATGATATTAGAATGTGATCAGAAAGAAGTCGTTTTAGAGATCTTCGATGAGTCGTGATCATAAAGAGATTTTAAAGAGGACTTTACGATATTACCAAAATGACATCTTTAAGTGGGTCATCTGACCTCTTTATGATATATTTCTGATATCATTTCTTTCTTTCGCGACTTTCTTAACAAGTCAGAAAAATTTTCTGATACCTTTACGACTTCTTTGAGAAGTCTTCTTGCTGACTGGGATACTAAAGGCGAGTCATAGTAATTTTGAAAGGTTGCAGAAAAACGCAGTTAGTAACTTTACCGCGAAGATTACGTTGTAACCTCCATCCGAAAATGTGAAACTTTCTTGGGCAAATTGTAACGTTTCAGATGTCATTTTAAAGAAACCTTCATGTGACTTTGCAATATATTCCTTAAAGGCGTTATGTAAAACGTTTCATGAAGGAATAAGGTGACCTCTCAGCTATGTTTTTTTTTTGTGATGTAGTAATTTTGAAACGTTGCTGGAAGATGAAGTTCGCAAAATTTTCAAGAAGATTACATTGTAACGTTCTTGTGATGTGTCAAACTTTCTCGGTCGAATTGTACCGTTACTATGTAACGTTACACATTTATTAACAAATTGATACAATGTAACATTTCCGAAAGGTTACATGTTCAGTGGGAAGTATTGAAGACTGGATAATAATAAATAAAGTTCATCTTGGATTTCCCATTTCGTTAGGAGATTCCACGCAAGAAACTTGGGGGAATAAATAGTCCCTTTTTCTTCGATAACAGATTAACCAAAACTTTCTTATTACATTTGGACGAAATATTTAGCCAATATTTGACCCGGACATCGACCCACTTTGTGTTTTATTAAACTTTTGCACGTTTTTAGGTTATGATCCTTTTACGACTTGTCTCGTTTTCGACTTAATTTTTGTCGAAACGTATTTCTATTGGCCAAAAAAGTTTCATAAACGTGCATCTGATACGTCCACTGAAGGTATCGGTCGCACTACATTTTCTTTTATCATCGTCTTGTTACCAAAATGGTGGTCGATACTGCGAAGTTGGACTAACGAAAAGGACAAACAAAGTTTCACCTCTTGAAAAGATTTACATTATATATAGTCACTTTTTTATGAAAATATATTAGCTTGATGATTAAGAACTACAATTGCTCTGATTAGATAGTATACGTACGCGGAATCGAATTTGGCTAATGAATTTTTTTGCTTAAAATTACATGAAACCCGATGATATAATATCCAGGATATATGCGCCAGGGCACCCTGCATATTTATATTTATATTTATTCTGTATATTTATGAAGCATCCAATCCCGGCTTTGTTAATTTTAAATTATACGATTAAATTAAATTTAATTTGGTAACAATCAAAGTTTATACGTCGAATTCGATGATATTGAATAATAATCCTCGGATTTCGGAAGAATGAATAGGATTGAAAATTCGAGAATTACAATTTAGTATCCACTTATTCGACTTTTATATCTTTCAACATTTTCCCGGGGTTTTGATATAATAACGTTATTTAGGAATCGATAAATCAATATATCCCAAAGAGTCATCGTGTTGAAGTATTAATAAAAGTTTTTATCACGAGTTTTATTTAAAATTGCGAATTTTACATTCCAGTACAATCCCAGAAAAAAAAAAAAAAAATACGAAAAACCGAAAAGTAACAAAAAATCCAATCAATTATATACAAAAATTCATGAAATTTTATACGGACGCATATTCATTGGGAAATGGAGATGAGAATTTAAAGAAATATTAATGAAAAACGGAAATATCAAAGAAAATTGTGGAAATAAAAAAAATTATTGACAAAATTCGATATCCGGCAAGCACAATTTTGACAATTATGTGACAATTGGGTAACAGTAATGAAGCAGTTACGTAACAAGTACCATTTATGTAACTGTTACGTAATTATTACTTTAAATGTTTGCAAGGAAGTACTAGAGGGAGATAAACATTTCTTTAAGAGCTTACAAAATATTTTATTTTACGTACATCATATTTCAAATAATGAATCGAAAAATTTTCGAGAATTTTGAATAATTTACTCCAAAGAGTAAAAATCGAGCCACAATTTGTCGAGAGTGAGTGTCTCTATTTTCCAAGATAAATTTCACTCTTTCTAAAGTCATTTTATGGTATGACGCAAATACCCAGTAAACCATACAATGTAACATTTATGTAAAAATTAACCACGATATATGTTCGTTACCTAATTATGTTACTTGTTGCGTTTGGTGGATAAGTTTAAATTAATTATTTATAAATTCCGAAAATGTTGGTAATTATCAAACTTTTTTATTTATTATTCTCCAATGTTTACCGCATGTTGCTAATTATTTTATATTTACATATTATTTAAAGGTATTTAACATAAAATATGCTTGTCAGTGAATATGGGTGTAGTCAATTAGCACAAAGTTTTAATCTAAATTTAAAAAAAAATGGAAAGAAACTTTCTTTTACGTCATGCGCGTAATACTAATAAATAATTTTCGTATAATGCAATAACGCAAGGAACGCTATAAAAAAGTCAAAGTCACATTGGATATAAAAGTTGAAAGCATCGGAAAGAGATAGTTTTAAATTCTATTTTTATAACTTCCGAAATAACGATTTTTACTCAATTTTAATTAAAACTAGCGATAAAAACTTTTGAAAATAATTTAATTATAGGAAATCGTCTAAGTGACTCTTTCAAGACAAAAATTGTCGTTATTAATTTTACAAACACGTCGTAATGATAACTGAACTTTCTTACAAATTACACAACGTTTATGTTTTACTTTTTTGTATCTAATATACTTTATTTTATTACTTTCTCTTATTTTCGTTAATATCTGACTTTATTGTAAATTCTACAAATTTTATTTCATTATGGCGAATAAATAAACCTTTTATATATTTCACGATTAATTATTACATTTTTACATGTTACGTTTTCATCTTGTTATATTTATACTGTTTTTAATTTGATTTTTTGGCTGTCAAAGGGAATTCTTCTTCATATTTAATTATATTTTTCACATATTTCTATGTATTTATTCTTTTAATTGAAAAAAAATGTTGCTATACATATACAAATTTCAAAATACTTTCCGGTCTACAAAGTTCTATTTTTCATGGGAGTAACAAAATCACAACTTACAGTTGAAAAATACATTTTTACAATTTTGCAGTTTTATATGCATAACGCTCCAAGACTCATATTTGCGACTTTTCTTTATGAAAAACTCTACTTTCCGCCCTAGTACCACAAAATGATCGGTTACTATTTTTAATGTATAATGTACACATATACAGTGTCCAATAAGTATCTAAACAAGTGTATAAGTTTTTATATAAGATATTTTTATCAAGATTAATGTCATTACCGTTGTAACTTTTGACGCTGGATCTAATGGCGACCTTGGTTTTGACCTTGCCGATGATCTTCAAGGTTAATTCAATGCCACATTCTTTTTTTTTTTTTAATGCGACGACCCTTTTTCGACCCCGGCAATCGAAAGAGCGGAAAATTTTACATCAAACTTGTCTGATGAAAAAATTGTTTTTGCTACCCTTGGAAAGCTCAAACATGAAGGTCATATATCTGAAAAAACAAAGTTTTTTGGCCTGACATTTTGTAGATCATATCAAGGTCAAAAGTACTTTTATCTTAGTTTTAGCGTTACTCGGAAACAATAGTATTGTGGCATGAACGTATGGTAAGTTCTGTTACCTTTAGGAAACCTCCTTTTTTCCGATACGCGTTTCGATACTTTTTGGACACCATGCACATACAATAAACATTTTTACCATGAAAATTGAAACATTTAACCATTACGAATTCTCCTGTTTTTTGTCCTCATACGTCATATTGGACGATATAAATCTTCAAACGAATGAAATTTGTGTGTCAGTTTCATATCAAATGTTGCTCAAAATATTCATTGTTCTTCACGCCTTTGTTTCTTAACAACAACATCATTTGTTAACCATTTGAATAACAGCAATAAGATTTCTTTTTTAATTATTATTATTCATCCTTTACCTCTGCAATATTTTTTATTCTGTTTTGTCTTCAAAGAAAACTTCCCGTAAACATTTCTTCGGCGTATTCTCGCAAAGTTTTTATGTTCATAAATTTGTATTGTCACCTGTTATTTGAAAGTATGACGTTACAAAATCAAAGTATTTAAAATGTAATTTAAAAACTGCAATGAAATTCTTATTTAAACTTTCTACAAACGTTATCTTGGTTTAGCGATTAATAATTAGCACTGAACGTCCATTGGACGTACTAAAACCGTCTCTTCTGGACGTGGAATGGACGCACTTGTGCTACTTGGGTATATCCTTTTCGTCATTGTCAAAACGTATATATCCGTTATAACAATCTAAAAGGGATATTGTTACCGCGTCCCAGCTTCAATTACGCATTTCATCATTGGCCATTGTCGCAAGGTTTCAAGAATAGAACTTGAAAATTTTTGATAAACGGATCAAAAATGGAGAATCTCATCCGGTTATACATGCCTATCGCGGCACTGTCCTACTTATGCAACTCCCTGGATCAGGCTAAGTCCATTGCTAATCTAATAAACGTGTCAAATACCAGCTTAATTTTGACTCGAGCTTCTAAAGAGTGAATTCGTTACTCAGACATGGAATTTACAGTTAATTGGGCAACTTTCCGGAAGTGTAAGCATCTCCCAAGATTTCTGTCTGCGTAAAATAGCGAGTCCTCGGCTCTTATTCTAGTACGCGACTTTTTAATAAAGCACTTCGAGACAGACTGACGTTGGAAAATGTTCAATCCCACGCAATTGCGATTCTCTGGAAATTGGATCGCCTTAATGTACTTGTGGAATCATGAAAAATCCAGTGGCTCCTGCGGTGCATCGCTGGTAAAAAAAAAGTCTGTTTACGCTGACTTTCTTATCGGCGCCCATCTATCCATCGATTTCCCCATAATGCAGAACATTGCTAATGCGCTCAAGTCAGCAAATGCATCGGAGTGGATATCAAATACCGTCAATGGTGCGGAACAATGGAAAATTCGTAGGCGATGCGAGTTGTCGCTCGTTCATTAACGATGCTCATTTACCAGGTGCAGACTCGCTGCGCCGTCGGAGGTGTTGAGTCGAATTAAGGGGACATGAAAGACAAATTGGTCTCAACTGGCTTTCGTTTAATGAATCATATTTAAATGAATATATACCAGCCTCAGTTCGATGGCGAGATTTTCAGCGAGATACGGGAAAAACGTAAATATACGATATGCGTGTATATATAGATAGTACGAAATTACATCAAAGAAAGTATAGTCCTTGTTAATTATGAATAAATTTTTACGAAGCGCGGAATTGAAGTATCGAAGTACAAAATAACTTTCTCAGCTGAATTTCGTTTGAACTTTTCTACTCATGCACACACACACACACCGAAATGAGCATGCATGAGCGTTACTTGCATGTATATGTATATATAATTAAGAGCGCTGCAGTCTATGCATATTACGTAGACCCTTTTTTTGCCATCGACTTCATAACGTTTTGATTGAAGCTGCGATACATTTCACCAGCTTTCGTGGGTATTTAATTAACTACCTTTCCAAAACGTCCAGGTAGATACGTGTGGGTATAGATGTATACGCCTGAACACGTTTTCATTATTTCGCGATAACCGTTCTTTCCTTGAATAATTATGACCTCCTCGTTCCGCCATTGATTCACGGCCTAATGAAACAAATGCATCCAGCTTTTCGCATCTTTTTCAACCCTTCGATAATACCTCCAAGTTCCAGAGACGATCGTTTTTACTGCAAATAAAGGCACTGAGTTTTATAACGGGGAAAAAACGTCGGCGAAACTAGCCTCTGGAGTGAATCCATTATTATTTCTCCGTTTGTGATGGAAGGTTACCCTATCAGAAACGTGTCGTGAACGTGATGGGAAAATAAAGATATTGCGTTCATAATTGACAAAATATGCTTCGATGTTATTTGTTTTATATCTCCGTATTATAAATAAAAAAAAATCATGTTTTTCCTTAACGTCCTAGAAACAAAATGAAAATGAAAACGCCCAATAAATGACGTATAATACTTAAATCATGTTTATCGTACCTAGGTCGCAAAATGCCATTGAATACGTCCATGTTTATATTTGATCTGTTTTTTGTACCCATTCGTTCGTCCACATTTTTTTAATTATCGATTATTGTAATCTCTTGTTATATTATGTTTTGACCAAATTGCATTATTTTAAAAATTAAAAGAAATATTAAATTTCATTTGCTATTTTAATATAATTTGAAAAACTGCTTCGTCGTCGTAACTCGTCATTTTATTTATAATATTATTTCGGAGGATCCTCAAAATGACTACAATTTAAAGAGTTTAATCTGGCAAGAGGCGATGAATTTGTGAGCGAACATTTCGGCAGGCGGATATTATTATTTCTGTTTGTCGGTAAAAATCAGATTTTTCAAATGGTAAAAGCAAACATACTCTCGAAAAGAAAAGTACCAATGATAAAATGGAAAAAAGACTGGAAAAACGCACGGGAAACTTTAATTAAAGTATTTTAATTCAACGCAAACATATGGAAATATTCTATCATTTTTCTCTGCTTATCCAGGATTAATGACCAGACGGCTGAAATAAAAACACGACGAAGCACCGCGGTTGAAATCAAAATTAGAAACACCTGTTGAAATTAAAATCGATCGGAAATTCAGTGAATTTCGCCGATTGAATGCACTGGCTATTATTGGATGGCTGCACATTTTTCCGAATGTTTTATTTATAGAAAAGAAAAAAAAAAGTTTAAAAAATTTTTCTGATACATTTAGAACTTTTAAAATTATGTTATATTTTCACATTATTTAATTATTTTTGATTTTTGTACGTTCTTTATAATTTTTATCGTCTTTACGATTTATTATTATTATTGTGACTCTTAATTAATTATAGTAGAGTTTCTCTTCTTTATGATTTATTTTTACATTATTTTTTTTTTAATGTACTTTCACACGCACACAAACACACACAGATTTATTTAAAAGAATCTTTTAGTACCTTTGATAGTTAAAGGTTTCGTGGACATATATCTCCAAAAATTTATATATATATCATCCTTGATCATATGTATTCATATCTACTTCCAAAGGAATAATTCAGACTCTTGCACGGAACTTGGAGGTGTTTGAGGTCGCTAATCATGAATCACAAGTCAAAATATACATATTCAAAATGGCGTATTTAATGTGGTATGAGCAAAATAAAGTTTAACGAAGTTACACCTGCGATTTTCAAATTTTTTTTAAACGATTGCAGAAAGTTTACACGTATAACAATATACTTCATTATATATGTGCAGGGTGAGTCATTTTAATCGACGGATCCAAATATACGCCAAAATTCAGGTCGACTTTCAAGGTAATTTGAAGGTCAATTCCGGATTCGAAAAGAGCGGGAAATTTTACGTCAGAAACGATAGTTTTTAATTTGTAAGAATATGTGACCACCAGAAGGTCAAGTAAAGGTCAAATGTTAAAATAACCGTCCAGAAGCAGTTTCCATTGAACTTTTCAGGACTTACTGGTAGAAAAATGTTAATTTTGAAGGTTATCTGAAGGTTAGCATAATTTTTCTAAGGAGTATCCCTATTTTGGTCTTTATTTAACCGTCTGAAGGTCACATGTTAAATTAAAAACAACCATCAGGTCAGGGTATTCTAAATTAAAAACTACCGTCTCGGATATAAAATTTCTCGCTCTGACAGCAAACATTAAAAATATTTCAGTTATAAATGCGTTTTATTTTTATATATTATTACGTGACAAAGAACTTTGATTTCTTAATCGAGACAAATTTGCTTTTGTCGTTTTTTTTTTAAATTGAGTTCTGTATTATTTTACCGACTTCATCATGATTTATCGATTGTATTTATTTTTATGACGAGTTCTAATTTTCGTTGAGACGCTCGAGTGTCTATAGCGTCCGACTTTACGTGGATTTCGATTTAATCAGATTTCTGATTGACTTCAATCTCGATAAAACTTGAGCAAAATCCAGGGTTAAACTGGTCAAAATAGATTCGAAACGATATGTAAGATTACTCGCAATTATACTAAAGTCAAATCCCGATCCGATTGGGTTATTTTTTCCCTCGAAAATCATGAATTGTACATTAGAGAATTATATATATAAGGACTTTAGAAAGCATATGTCGTAAATGTCGAATTTAAATTTCAGTCATCCGTAATGCTGGTTCCGCCATTTTGAATTTTGAGAATCTGACCCCCAATTTCCATTCAGTGATTTAGAAACGTTCATCTCGTACCATCAATGTCGTCCTCTTAGATGTTTAATCTTTTCAATCCAACGTTTAAATATTCAACTTTTTCTTATTCATTTACAATAATTTTAACATCATTAAATTACTTCGACCCACATCGTTTTTACTTGAAAAACTATCATTTGCTTCAAAATATTGCAAGAGTGCATTTACATTCAAATTCTGACAATATTTTTTCTTTACGCGAGATTCTTTTACACGATCATCAACACACATCTTTTTCGGGAATTTTATTTATTATTGGCGTCGTAATTGAGTCCGCCATTTTGAATTTTCAAATATTGCACGCAGCATTCTAAAGTAGACTTCTAATATTAAATTGAAAGTCCAGCATGCAAATCGTGTCCTTTAGAATTAGTTTAGAATTACTCGTGCTACTATTATTTGTATAGAAGAAGAGAATTTCCTCTAATAACCCCTCTAGTTCCATTATAAAATTTCACATAACGACTTTATATAAATAATTTGAAAAACGAATACACCTAACGAACGAAGTTAATAAAATAACAACGCGATATCGCGATTAACTTTTAACGAGCGAAAATAAAATTATAAAATCGCTTTGACGTGAAGGTAATTACGTATAGAGTGAACGAGAAGGACACACGGAAAGAGATGACGAGTTGATGATAGAGAGTACAGACGAAAACGCGACACACATAGAGAAAGGGAGAGTAAGAGAGACAGAGAGAGAGAGAGAGAGAGAGGGTGCAGTAATACATTTATCATGCAAGAAGGCTATCTAAGGTCTCAGGGTACGTCCCATTAGTGACGCTCGGAATTGTATGCAAGACAATACCCTTATGCAAAGACATCGATTCACGAATTCTCCCAAGTGGGCAAGCCTGATCAATCGGAATTCTATATTTTGAGGAAACAGTTCGTCATGCCTCGGAACTCTGCTCCTGACATCGCGAACTCAAACACAAAGGCCTCCGTGATTATCGTCCTAACATTCGGATAAACGTTCCGTTGGTTTGACTACCGTCTGGTAATTGGTCTGACGTCACTTCTATCGTTCGGCCATTATCCACCTTCAGATTCGAATATCGCTTCATTCGTAGAAAGTGTCGAAAGGTTTGATTCAGTTTTATCGTTGGAATTTCTCGTTTTGGCCATGTCTGATTCATAACAATCCTGATGTCATTAACAATTCTGATATGGTTATTACAGAATTGTTTATGATTTATGATTAATTTTACACGATGAAGTATCGCCAAGTGTAATCAGCTGATAATTCATATTAACACGAGGTTGACGAAGTGTACAACTTTGAAGCAATCACCCAGCAGACATAACTCTGAAAATTATGTAAAAATGATGTAACACTGGACGTCCATTGGACATCCATGATTCGTCCATTAGAAAACGTACTTATGTTTACCACTTTACGTCCATCGTGTGTGTGACCTGGACGTGCAATGGACGTATATTGGACGTATACGTGATGTGCTAGTTGTGTTAGCAACTATATAGTGGAATTAGCCTATATCGGATCCATCAGTTTTTAGTGCCAATAGAAGGCCCCGCGGAATGCGACCATAACCCGCGGCAAGTCTTAAGGTTGAGAAATAACAGGAAAATAGCTCGACATTTTCCCGCAAACTTATACGCGACTCGAAACATTTCGAACCATACAAGCAATATATAAACGACATTGTAAAGTTTAATCGCCGCTTTAATCGCATTACCGTTTGATATTGCCGGTGTTTGACATTGCCCATAGAGCGAATTTTGAACTCGGCAAAAATGTATCGCGAGCACGTTTAATTACCGGCTCTGTGCAATTAGCGCGTTCCGAAACCCACGGTACGGTAGTTACTTGTAATTCATTGCGGTTTTGAGCCCTCAAAAGATCTACCGGCGACCGCCTATATGAGGCGGCTGTTAAAGCTGGCCAATAGTCGGAAAGGTCGACCTCATGCGAATGCGTGCAAAGCGGTCAAACATCCAGAAACAAATCGCTTCGATTATCCCGCTCGCGATAGTATGCTCGTCTGTATACAACCGAGTGCATCAACGACGACGGCGATGTTGATTTTCTACGCTGTGCTTACTTAGCTGTGTATATACACGCTGGTACATATTTTAATCGTCACGCCCCCCCCCCCCCCGCCGTCAAATCGTGGACGATAATTCCGGACGAGAGTGGCACCGCAGACTGACCCCAATAAGCATCCCATCGCATACCGACATTTATGTACTTCCCTTGCTTCGTGGTATACAGCCGCTAAATGACTGACGGCAATTTGGATTGTTATACCCGCTGAATCCTTTTCAGAAACCCAACGTGCGATAGCGTTCATTCGCGCTAGACTTTCCCGGGAACTTTATCGAATCGCCAACTTTTGTTGCAATTTAAAATGCATCCTTTGTTAAACGCTTCGTGCATTTTGTATAAACAGCCAAACAAAGGATCTTATGAATATCTCGAGGGGCGATTCGGTACTGGCAAGTTACGATGGAAACTTTCGTCAGAGAAATCGCAATAAATGTGGCTTGTAAACATTCCCTTGAAAACGTAAAGATTGAACTAACGAGTTGGGTGATACCCCGTAGAATGCACTTTTGAATCCTTTCGCCGTCATTGAAATCATCGATCGAATTAACGCCAGTCTTTGAGAATAAATAATAGCCTTTCAAGTTTCAATCCTGTTGCGATAATTCGATTTATCGATCCATTCTCGGGTCGAAATTACCATAATTTTACGTTCTGCATCTCGGAGGTAGCGCCAGTTTTCGTGGCTGTGCAGACACTCGATCGGATCGATATTGACTTCGCTTTGACTAAATTGACCGTTACTATTTTGACTTATGAAGTATTCATGGTCCAAAGATATCTGGCGATGAGCAAAGTTCGCCTTGAATTGATCTCGTTCAAAAGACAGAGACACGACTAGGTTTTAGTTATCAAGAGTGCAGTTCCCACCTACTCCAAAATCCCAAGTTAGCACACGACATTGGGAAATCCTCGAACAAGGGAAATATCTCTGGCGAGATGAATGCAATATTCGAGTATGCCTACAATATGTCGCTATTGCAACCCTTGGTCGTAGCAATGACATAGTTTCGGAAAGAGTCAATAATTCCAGAAGTATCATCGATATCTTGGCTAGGATTTAACATCCAATTTGAGAAAGCTACTCTTGACATTCATTTCGTTCGAAATACGAGAACATTTTATTGCTTCTTTCTGGTAAGAGGAAATACATTCGAATGTTCCAGAACAATTTGCAAAATTATTATACGCTGCAATATTTCCTAAAAGCTGTCGTTCATAATTAAACAAAGCGACCGAAACAACTGATTCCAAATATGTAATTTTCGACGCGCGAATCATATTAGTTCTACATTCAAATATTTTGCCATAATTTCAGCAACATCGCTTGTCGCTGATGGATTACTCAAATGTCAAAATGCAGCGTGTATGTCACATTGAACGTGTATACCGCGTATATATGTACACTCAGTTGCGAAATTCATGGACTGCGTCTACCACTGCGTAACATTTCGCGGATTATAATTTTCCAGGTTTGAAACGTAGATTATCTTTATCAGTATAGAAACATGGATTATGAGATTGCACTCGTAATTTTCGAGTCGCGGCTTTGTGCGCTTGACTCTTTTGTCACCGATGAATGACTACTTACAGATTTTCCGATGCGTGTAAAGTGACACTTTTCTGCAATAGCGAAAATATAAAACTAGTGAAATATATGGAAACCCAAAAAGAGGTTAACCATCGATTGTGAAAGTTGATTCGCGACTATTAGACGGTTTTCAGGTTTCACGAACACCCACAATCTCGAATACAGAAATACGACGTCGGCAAAAGTTCCGCAAAAAGTTGGAACGCAATATAACTACCAGTATTACGTTTGTACATGACGGCGAATTCTGTGCGAATATTTTATAAAAATGTGTGCCTCAAAGAACCTAGTCACGGTCTATTCACGAGTCGTGTTCAGGAATCTGCGGCGTAGTTGGCGCAAACTTGGTAGTAGATTGTATATGATAACAGAGAGAGAGGGAGAGAGGTTTGCACGGATTGACAATATCGAAGATGAAAATTTATTCATCGATACCCTCAGAAAGGCGACCGGTAGCGTTTCATGAACAACAAAAGCAGATCGAACATGCTTCGTGTGGCGTAATAAGATGGCGTCCATGGCCCAAAGAATCTATCGAGAAGTCAGTCGAATAACGATGATTTTCAATTTCATTGACATGGCCAGTCATGAACAAAGTCCATAATATTTATCAGAATATTTATCATTAATGTCACATTTTCGGAGATTTTGATATGCAACCAAGTATCGTTAGATGGGGTACTTGATTCATTCACAATTAAGAGGCGCCTCTTTAGGCTCCTGGTGACAACACCATCTTGCTAGGCAGTCGTTGGCGCGGAAGTTAGGAGAATTTAAAATAGATTTGCCCGACTCGACAGTGCGTCGACGACGCCTCTTCGTTCCGAGCTTATCGCGGCTATGGGAGTTACAAGCGGGAGGGTGGTGACGGGGAGTGGTAGAAAAGAGGGAATGGAAAGGCTTTCGCAAGTTGAAAGATAGAGCGTTTTAGGTAAACCCCATTTCTTTCCTCCTTTTCTTGCCCCCACCATCTTTACAATGTCCCCTGCTAGCTTCAATCTTCGACTAGCAGATCCAAAGAGCCGGAGATGTCAGATAAAGAAGGCTGCGACGTTTTAAAATGTCATTCGCAATAAGGCGATTGCTTAAAGCGGTGGACACACAAGTAATAACCGTCGCTACTGGCGTATGATCCGAATGGACGACAACATCTCCTTTATTTGGGGCTTAATGCAGACAGAGAAGAAGACGAAGAAGAAGAAGAAGAAGAAGAAAAGTAGGAAGAAGAAGGATCCATCGAAAGAGGGCTCCTACAGAAGTGACCCCGTTCGATGTTTGCCTCCGACCAGAGAACGTGCTCGCAATTTAAACTCCTTCTTACAGAATTTCCCAAAACTTTGTCTTCATCCCTCTGCCCTCTTCGGCGTCGATTCCCTACGTTCGTCATTTTTTTCTCTTTTTTCTTTACGACGCTACAATTCTTCTTGGCATTACTAACTACCGACTTAATCCTGCCTTAGGAACATCCCCAACTCACGATATTATAATAAAAAAAAAAAAGTGTGAAATCTACATTTATTTTTGTAAATATATTATTCAGGGCTGTGTATATACTGTTCTCGGTCAATTTAACTGTCATTATTAACAATCTATACTCGGAAATTTTACCGAAAACGCAAAAACCCCAATTTTTCTTTCCTTTCCAGAGAACACTCATGGACAAGTGAAGATGGCAGCAATGTGGTTTTTACGTGTCCTTCTTGCCATCCTCGGAGGCTCCCAGTTGCTGCGCGCGGAACCTTCCGTTCTACCCACCGTGAGGAGTTCTGGTGAGTTCCTATAATTGAATTACTAGAATCGATAAGCATGTTATCTCCTATTGTCGAAGTGTCAATTAATAGATTTCTATCTACATTGAACGATAAAGGCGTTATTTGCTCGCTTAATTTAATATACGGAACATGTGTCGTGTAGCACTGATGTTATCGATGACGGACCAGGTCCCGAGAAAAAATTTAAAAGTATGTTGAAAACAAATTAGGCCCAACATCAGACATTACAAAATTTTCATCTCATGCCGCGCTGGAATGTTTGCACCATAATCTGGAATCAGTTGCACTGGTTATTATTGCCGTATCTTCAAACCTCAAAATAGTCACCCCAAATTAGTTGCGTGTACAAATTTGACCGTTACAAGGAATTAGGTGCATTAAGCCGACAGGAACTTACATTTCGTCGAGTCTCGCAAGCCCAGCGAGATATCAGACTCGCATGGCGAACATTCCGGAAGGCAAACCGATCCATCTCTTCTTATCCCTCCGTTTATCATCTTCGTCTTTGGACGCGTACGAAGCTCCACTATACGGATGAGCGAAACTCAGGAAGCGAGAGTCTCATTGATAGTTAAAGGACCTTTCGGGTCCGTCGATTTATCATCGACTGCGCGACGTCAGAGCACATCGAGATATTGCTTCGTAACTTCTTTCGGTGCGTCCCCCCTTTAACGTTCCCGTGATATTAGAGGCGATGACGTGTATAATGCATGCTGCGTGTGTGCGACCTCGATATCGGCTGTAACTTCGCCGGCGATGCACTCCTATAAACACATGAATAATAGACCTGGCAATATGGCGGTATTATTTTAAAAAATTGGACACTGGAATGCAGCGGGATCTCTTGGACCGACAGTTTATTATACGCGCGTCTTGCGAGTACGCGAGCGTGTAGGGAAACTCCTTTCCGCAATGCACGTCCAAGTGGGAGATAAAAACCAAGATTACTATCTATGCGGTGCAATCAGCAGGGCAGGAGGCTCTTTCGAATTGAAACACTCCTCGCATAGTCATTGTTTTGCTGAGGTTGCAACTTTGCGCGAATGCGAACGGGGGCGTTGAAACGAGAAAGAAGCATCGCCGACTAACTTGGATCTATGCGAATGTCGTAGCTCTTACATAAAGTGTACATTTAGTTAGATGTGTTTGCGCCGTAGCAATAAAATACTGGCTTGACATTAATGTCTGCGCGAAATGTAAAATATTGAAATTCTGTCGACCGAATGCCGTTTGATGACCCTTTTCCTTACGATCCGCAGCATTGTGACATTATACGAGGAACGACAATTAAAAATATTTTAAATATTTTAAAAGAATTTATTCCAATTAACCGAGAACAGTCTTCTACCTCGAGTTCGATTTGACGTGTAAGCGATAAATATTAGAACGTGGTGCAATCATGAAAGATGCAAGTGATGGGGATTGAAGAAGGGAAAAGAGGATTTTAGAAAAGGCAGAATCGACTGCTCAGTGGGTAAATCGCGAGTCCAGAGCTGCGGGATGGATAATGCATAAACAATGCGCCGTTTATCCGTGCGGGGGATGCGATCCAATGAATATATAAACTTGCCCGCGAACACGCGGGTAGACAGATCCTGAAGTCTGTTCCGTTGGCTTGCTGGGGATCGGAGGATTATCGACGAAAAATTCCCCCTCGCGATGGTCCTTCGATGCCGCGTGTTCGTTTATTGCTTATCGACGATTCTGGATAGAATGCGGAACGTTATGTGCCGGAACGGCGAATTGCTCGGGAAAGCCTGTTAATCGCTTTCTACAACGACGACGACGTCCCAACGTGAATTATCATTGAGAAAGGGGCGAGATACGCTTAGGAATTTTTTCGCGTTCCCTTTGTTTTTTTGGCATTTCTGGCATCGCGATCTACCAAACACTACCGTTACATGTACACGGTAGGTAGTTTTGATGAAATGGCGGTTTTCGCTGACCGAAGACGTAAAAAGTTGAACGGCTAACCTACGTTTCCGACGTAAACCGATTACGCTCGAGGGTACGGTGCTTTTATAAGTGAAGCAAAAGCGCCGGGACGTTACCTGCGAACGACAGAGATGCGGGAAAAAAAAATAACGCGAGAAATTCCACATGCAGAGCCTATATATAGATGCGACTGCACTCTAGAAGAAAATTTCATTTTTTATGGAGCGGTGAAAATTCATTAAGCGCAAATGCTATTATTTCGATCTATTTACGAACTGACGCAAAAAGAAGTAGAGTAACACGCGTCAACAGATTACTATCATGTTCGAGGGATATAATGGAACAGACGACAACACTTCTCTCTCCTCGTTACCGCCCAGCAGACTGAGCTGCTGCCTAACCAGATTTCGGTAAATTCGCTACACGGGGTTTTCTACGTCGTGTAAGAGCTTCGGGTATAACCGAGGAAGCGGGAAAGAGAAAATTGAATAAGCGAACTCAATGCGAAAGTGAGAAGTGTGCAGCCTTCGATTGTCTGCGAAGGTGCCAGCGAAGTACAACTAAGCGCGAGAGTTTAAGTTACAATCCAAGGACACTTTAAACTCAATTAGCGGAGATATAAAGCCGTTTATCAAATTTAAGATGAATTCGAGTCGCTCGCGAATATGTATATTTTCAAAGGCGATTGATTGGCTTGCATGAACTTGCAATCGTCGTGTTTTTTCCTTGTCGACTTTCAAATTAGTTTTGTAGACAAATGTGTTACAATGTCGATATTTTCTAGCGTCTGAAACGCGGAAAGACAAATGGCTTTCTTAGGTGGAAAATAAATTAATCCATAAAATCTGTCGATCGATGCTTCAACACCACTAGATCGTCCCTTTCCGCAATAATATTCCGCGAGCTCCCGCTCCATCCAGCCGAAGCTGTAACTACAGCCGTTGGCCCGATTCCAATTGCGAATTGAACCGTTCGTAACTGTTGAACGTGAGTTATGGCGTTTATTTATTCTGCTGGGAACCGAAATCAGGGCTCGGCGACCAACTACCACTGTCACGAGACGAGCACCAGCGCGCGATGCAGATTATGCTTCAACTGAATTTCTCCCTGAATCTACAGCCACCATCGAGAACGCCAAAAGCTGAAAGAGAAACTTCCCAATCATTGCATTCCAATCATAATAAATATCCCCTTTATTCCGCGGCACTAAATAACGAAATATTAAAGATAAAACGGGAAAATCTGAAAAGTCTCGCGCTCTTACATTTATATATACACTTTGCTCGGCCGCTAAAGCCGGTTCGTTTATCCCGCGGATTAAAAGCGATTACGAGTAATCATTAATGGTTTCGTCGATAATGTATCCGACTCTAACGCCGCGCCGTGCCAACTGAGGTAATGAACGGGTAGCGAGTACGTTAAATATGCAATGTGGGATGGACGCGTATGTGCATACGAAAACAAGATGTTACCGTACGCCATTTTGTAAATAGTCCATCAATCAGTATTCTGCTGCGAGAGTCGCCCACGCGAATATATATTGGTACCCACACAGTCGTGTTCAGCCACTGTATAAAGTTTCGGTCGTCGTCGTCGTCTGAATTGCTCGTGTGCTGGAACGCGAAACGCGTTGGCGATTGCGGCGTGAGAGGCGTTTATCAACCTCGCGTCGACCTGACGTAAACTCGTCGGGCTCCCTTTCCTCGTCTTGCTACGTGGCATCATGTATGTGGAAATAACAACTTACTTTTTCACACGTACGTTGCCTATAATCGATCTGCTGGATAGCCAGTTTATCTTGTACGTTTGCTGTCGAAAGCTTCTCTCTCGCCCCTTTTTTCAACTGCACACACATTCCAAGTTAAACGCTTAGCATAACTGCGTGGAAATGGACCACAGGTAGGAAAAACAGTTATGAGATGAGAGGAGAGATAAAAAGTCTCCGTGTATCGAACATCATGAAAGGCCCAACATTTATAAAGTTAAGTAGGAAAGGTATTGCGCTATATTGAAAATTTTCGTCAAAACCAAGTTGGCACATTGGATTCCATAAATCTTTAACTTAACGCGAACAATTTTGCATTCTACAGTTCCCCAGCATATCCCTTAGGGTACATGGATTATACGTCGGACCAGCCTACTGTATATTTTAGTGTATTCATATTTAAAGTCTTTTCGGAAACTACTCTGGCGTTGGACGCCATTGAAACTTTAGTTACTCTTCAATTATATCAGCCATTTTTAATGCACGACGTGCCGAAACTATTGGCACTTGACATTTACCAGCCAAAACCTACTGAAGCACTCTAAGCAGAAATTTCGCGAAACGTAATTGGTCCATAAGTCAACAATGGTGCATATGACCTTACGAAATTGACGCGGACAATTGGGCGGAATGCATAAATTTATTGCAAGTTTAGCCAATAAATTTTCCGTATCCGACGGCCGTGCAGATTCTTTCATTTGCACCTTCTTAAGAGGTAATCAAGTAGAAACCTTGATCTGGATTCGATCACAACGAAGAGAATCGAAAGCTGTAAATCTATTTTGCGCGACAAGCCTTTATGGCTTTGGGGAATGCAGTAAAGTTGCCAGGAGGGAAAAAATATAGCGCCAACAAATGAAGATACGGCAACGAGGTGCCGGAACTCTTATCGGCGAGGCAGTCCGGTAATGTGATGAAGAACCGAGGGAGTGCACCACATAATTTCCCTGGGTTGTGAAGAATATAAGGATTCCTCAGAAGTCGAGATACGAGACCGAAGCGCCCTGGTTCTGGATCAAGTCAAACGTACGTAAAACGATAGAAAGGGAATGAGCCTCCGCCACCCTGATGTAATTTCCTTCTCTTTAAATCTACTTCGAAATCTACAAGCATTCTCTTTTCTTTTCCCAGCCTACGCTCGTATATAAGACGCATCTCTCCGAGGCTCTCGTGTGCAAACGTACACGCTTACCTTACCGCATTTTAAATGTCAATAAACGGGATATCGCTAGGTGAAACTCGATCTTTGTTCTCGATCGCTTTTTTCGTCTCGTTTTCCCGTTGCTTACTCTCCTTTGAAGCCGATCGGTTTACGGAAGAAGTCATGCTAAACCACGTAGGATGAACAAAAGCGACGAGTGCACCAAGCATCATTTCGCTTCTTGCCGGAATAAGATCGACCTCGGCAACGCGCACTCACGGACTATTGATAAAACCGCAAAGGAATTTTAAAATGCTTCTTACCCACGGAAATTGGCATTTTCATATCGTTTCTACCCTTATGAAAATAATGAATTTCAGGTAAAAATCCTACGAAACCGGTCTCCTTCCTTTTTGCGTTTATGCATAATTGAATTGGGTCGCGCGTATAGATAGATGTACCTACATTGCAGATAAACCGCTTCTACACTTCCATCTACACTATTCGTAATGCGCAAAGCATCGGAATGCGTAACCAGATCCGTTTTTAAATTCATCGAAATTAAATTCGACACACAACGGAATGGTGATCACGGTAAATAATAGAATCGATAATTCGTTTTGTTCCACGAGAAATTCGCGATATTCCAGTAACTGGATGTTCGGATAAACTACGAACTGTCTCTCATGTCCACTTTAATTAAATTCTGATGCACGTAAGCAAATATATTTGTGGCTACAAGAAAACCGGAACATTTTACGAACATCGACCTGTCGACCAAGTTTCGTCATTAGTCGAACGGAGAAAAAATTGCCGTTCGACGGGTTCAATAAGTTTTAGACAAAATAAGCAATTACTGCGGATGTAATCGTGATAATAATGAATTATTTCCGGGCAGAAGTTAATTGCATTGTTGAAAAGATGGAACACCTCAAAATATTTTGACCAACATTGACGAGGTGTTTCCAGCTCTTTCTCCCACCCTGTACAGATGGTGCATGTATGTAATCACTGAAAAATGCAGGTAAATGCAAACAATTGATACCATAAATAATTTAGATTTTATGAATGTTTAAATTACATACATCGAATTCAATCTGACGAGGTAAGTCTTTAAAATTGCTAAACGTCAAAAAGACCCATTTCATCGAACTGCTTGAGCCGCCTAAAGATCGCTTTCTTGTACAACGCGTTGGAGTAAGCGGGATTGGTGTAAGTACCATCCGCACCCATCATTTCGTTCAAATCGACAACTTTACTTTTATCGGCTAAGCAAATTGGCAAGACACAGAATGCCGCCATCATGCCGTAAAGTGCGCGTTCGTTCATGCTCTTCTTCAAAGCGTCGATAGTGGGTGGTTCGGTACGGCACCCGAGTCGAGCCATTGTTGCGGACAGTGCACTTCTATATTCTTCTAACAAGAAGTCCATGTTTTTAACGAGCATATCATCTGATAAACTCGTATTAAAGAAGTACTGCAGATCGATCGCTGGACTCGAGTACAAACTTAATTGAAAATCGACCTAGGAAAAGAAAAACACGAATCCTTTATTTATCAAAGAAATAATCGATCAAGAACAAATCAGGATACTATCAATGCAAGGAAAGTATATGATGGCGTAGGGGAATAACATTCACCTTCGAGGGAATATATAGGGAAAGCAAAGCATGGATGTCAGGGGCCTACTCCATTTTGGCCGAGGACGAACGTCGTCTTGGATTCCGAGGCACGTATTGAATTCGAAATGAAACAACGACTTGCCTCATGGTTTCAATAAGGAGAAATGGGTAGATGGGTGGAAAAGGAAGGAGAAAACATACGGACAAGAAATGTCCATAAATGCAAATGAAAATAGGAAACGCCAGGTCGACAGATTCGTGTTCTGGAAACCGTTAAGCAGTGAGATGCAGTTTTATTTATAGACGTGAAAAATGTTGAGACGTTTTCTTTATCGTTGAATAGATATATATATATATATATATATGTGTGTGTGTACGTACGAATATATGTTCGATGACTTTGCCAGCATCGTCGTATTTGAAGAGCATATTATTGACCCAACAATCCCCGTGATTGATGACGTTGAAATCATCAGGGCGACTGACGCAGATATCGCACGTTATATCATAAATGTGGCTAGCGATGTTTGCTAATTTTTTGGGATACCTAAAAGTAACATTAGAAAAGGTTATTAAAAATGTAGATCTTGCTATTAAAACAAATATACAGCATTGATGATACCTGCTACAATAAGGAAAACAACATACTTGGGGTCAAGATCAGGCCACTTGGCCGACTCCATAGCGAGTGTTTGCACTCCTTGGTTAAAAAACCCCTTCAGTTCTTCCGGATTGTTTCTGTTGATCATGCCTTGCTTGTACATTTCCTTCGTTTCCGGATACTGTCAAGTACATTGAATAAGTTAATACGGAACTCTCACACGGCATTAGATGACAATGGTGCAATTAGGCTAAAATAGTTCGATGAAGTAAGACTCTTTAAATGCCGGGAAGTTGGAAACAATAGCTCCGTGTAAAACGATCTTCCTATTTGTAAATTAACCTTATCTTCGACGAGCGCAAGTTCGGATTCCGAGGACGTCATAAAAAGTATTGAACTTTGGTTATTTCTCGACTTCGATTCTTCGTGAGAACTTGGAGCAAAATTGCAAGTTCGCTTCGCGCTGAGAAACCATCAGTGTTCAGCGAAAACGTCGAGTTTTATCGCGGGACTCGAGGTATAGTGTTGCTTGCGGTTTAGCTTCCAAACTTGGATCGTATCGGCTTGGGACTAGTCGATTTCTAACCCGTAACGCGTTTTATTGGTTCAATATAAAACGCAATTGCTGACCGACTGCTGGGGTGCTCGCTGGAACTTCTTACTCGAAACTTTGCATTTTTTTGTTTTGTTTATTGCTAGTATATTGTGCAAATGTCGACAATTTATAGTATTACTCGCTACCATGATTCATGATTCATAGAGATGATGATGTGCAAAACCCAGAGATGCCGCGCATGATTGACCTTCAAAAATGATAATGAAGCAATGAATTTGAAAATCGTTCGTGATAAACACAATTCGTTTGGAAGGCAATGTACCTTTTCACATACGGCGACTGAACTGGCGTGAAATCGAGCTAGCCCCCGAACGGCCAGTAGACTATGATCTAAATCGAGGCCAGCTTGACGGTCTGCCATGCGGAAGCCGAGAACTCCGAGATCTTCGATGACTAACAGTGCAGGACTCTCCTTCCGCGCGTAGAGCCCTTGACCACTCAGTGGCTTTTCCGGTTCCAACATTTTGTTCATTTTGATTAGGGTGTCCGTGAACATCATAATTTCCCTATCGAACAATCCCGATTTCTCGATCTGCAAAATGCGGAACTTCCGTTAGTACTGGTCTTTAATCCTGATGTAAACATAAAAAAAAAAACAATACTTTACCAGGTTCTTGTGAACACCTTCCGCCGTAGGGGAGACTTTGGTGATTATGTTCTTCGTCACCCTCTCTTCTTTACCGCTAATCTTAGTCGTATATTCCACGTGGGTTCGGTACATGTGACTCGTATAATTGTCGCCCTTATCAGTAGCCAGCTTGGTAGAAATATCGATCACCTGAATCGAGTTATCCCCCGAAGCTCGAAGAGCCATCTGAACGAAGTCGACATTCAGCCATGACTCCACTGTCTCTTGGGCCATTCCTGGAATTGGAATACGGATCGAAAAATCGACAAATCATTCGCTTTCGACTCGCGGAAGGAAACGGCCCTGCGATTCATCGCTGAAACTTATTGTTCACTGCGAGATTTATCGCTTCCATTTTCTCTTCAGGATTCGCGAAAAGAGGTTACGATTTAAGCGCTCCTGAAATTAGACCTCTATGGCGTGATCATTTACGTTGCTTTTCGACGAATTGTTAGATCGATATTGTAATGCATTATTAATTAAAGAGGTGTTTCTATTGATACTTTTAAGATGAGATGAATTTCGATTGGAATGATTTTGTCATTTTCAGCTGGTTTTGAGGTTGACTCGTTAGTGTTTTTTTTTAATCAGATGTGATTATCAGGATATGATGGTAAAGGCAGATTTTGAAAACAGGATTTCGAGTCATGACAAATTAGAATGCAGATGTGAATGTAATCTCGTAATGCGACTATAGATAAAATTACATGCATATTTAACGACCGACAAATTATGCGTGCATCCAGTTATGCAATATCGTATTCGTTGCAATCTGCGTGGTACGACGACGTTGACCGATCAATTGTAGCGAAGTAACGATCGTGTAAAGCGTTGTATCGCCTAGTAGCATAATAGCAATTAACAACGTATGCATACGTATACGAGATTGCATCAATTACACGACGAGGAGTAACTTTTTTAAAAAATAAAAAATGACATTCATAATGCATAGGAGATTCTACTCTCGAGTTAGATAATTCTAAGAATAATCACTTGCCGTGGTAGATTACAGAGACACTTTCGTGGTTGATCGCGTCATGGTCGTGGTATAATCAATCGTCGTTCATGGATCCGATCATTGGAGATGAATAATAGGCACGACGGACGTATCGCGAACCATAATTCATTAACTCCAGGGACGGCACACCCAACCGAAGTAAATCATCGAATTCCCCTATCTCTCGAGCTAGTCTTATTTGAATGGCAATTCGTGACAAATTTTAAGCAACGAGTAATACTTACTTGACGCGAGTTGAACAGATTACTTCCGCCAAATTATGTCTGACCACTTGTTCGTTGTCTTTTTCAATGTCACCACTTTGCTGAACCACAAATTCCAATTGAGTCCTTTTCTTTTTTAAATCAGTCAGCGTTCGCGATCTGTTATCGGACTGATAATGTCGATGTTGAAGGTCGACCGAACTGTCACACTGCATGGGAACACGGGCGCGAAGGAAATAGACGATGATCTGTCACGTTTGTAACTCGAAGCTTCATTTATACAAAAGCTCAAGATCCGGAATATCATGCTGTCACGTAGCGTATCGTTAACACGCCAATAGTACAGTAATAATCAGAGATAATCATCTCCCGGAGAGGCAGAATTTTCAATTGCAATGTCATCCTAGGCATTAGCTCTTTGTGCACGGTTCGTCTTGTTAGACATAGTTACACTTTTTGTCATCGGTCTTTATTTCTGAATATTGCATATATAAATAATAATTCTACGGACATTTTTCGAAAATATGTTCGTAATAGATTAGGTGGAAAAATCGAGACGGTTTGGTCAGATTTACCAACTTGAGAAAAATATATCAACTTTTCAGCTGGCAAACTTATTTATATCGATAAATAAACAAGTTTTATACTAGAAAACGGTTATTGAATAATTATATTGTATTTCGGAAAATTGGTAAGTGAGCAAGTATACATCAAGGTGAAAGTTTTGAAAAGTCAACATTTCAATTAAAGCAAATGATGTAAACAAACGCTTCCTTTTCGTTTGTAGAGTTACTACATTATTGTTTGTATGTTTTTCTTTTTATGAGCAATTCCTTATTGATCTATTTATGGATTTTTAAATAAAATTTACTTGATTCAATTAAGCGGTTTGTTTCAATAGTAGGAAATAAATATTTACTTGATAAAAATAAGTAAATTGTTGAAATGACAAAATTAATTGCTCAACTTGAAATTACATTGCATTGATTTAAACAAAACATTTATTTCCCTCAAGTTAATATGTTATTAAAAAAATAAACTATAATGTATATATTTAAGAAATTAACTTCTGATATTAAATGAATATTTACTACAATCAAATAAATAATATTGGATATGAAGTAACAATTTAGTAAATGTAAATACTTATTTGATTCAAACGCACAAAATATATCATTTTCCAGTGACTCTTTGGTTATCCTCTATGTTGGAATTAAACATACATGTGGATACAAATTGTTTCTTTCTTTATTATATTAATAAAGAATAACAATTAATCGGCCGTTAACGGTTCCATATTATTTTGTTTGTATAGACTTTTGTCTGCTGAACTGGTGGCTCTAACTATTACCAAGTTCTTACTAATGAATTTTTGTCTTTCAATTGGTCTGTATAACTGCGCTTCGGTTTGCCCGTTGAGGATATTGAATAATCTCAGAAATAAATAGTAAACGCTACCCACTACCACTTTATACAAGAAAAAACAATGGCTTCAAGTAAATATTTGTCATTTACTCGAAATAATAGTAAATATTTATTAAATGAAGCTCACTTTCAAAAACAGATTTGTTTATTTGAAGTATGCGGGATTTATTGTTATGAAAAATCGTAAATATTTGTTTCAAATAAAAGTTAACTTAAAAAAAAAATATGTACTACCTCATAATAATCAAGAAATGGATATTTTCGATTATAGTTAAAAAATTGTAAATGCTGTTTAGTATTTACTATTCGTTGTAGCAAATTTACTATTCGTTATTTCTTAAATCTAATATCTGATGCTTATAGGCTCAAGAAAATGTGAGTTAGGTTTGAAATGAACATTTTCTTGTGATTCTATTTTACTCTTAAACAAAAGGAAATATTATAGTCAAGTTAATGGTTTTTACGGTATAAATTCAATAAATTATAATTTCAAGGTATTTAATTAAAGTAAATATATGCATGTTAAGAAATATTGCTTAAAAACAAGTAATAATTTTCTTATTTTTTCAAAAATATTTCTTTAAATTTACAAAACACAATTCCTATTATGTAACTGTGACAATTTGGAGGCGGACATTTTGATGTAACTGTTACATAAATGGGACATAACTTCTGTGATTGTTGACTGGGGAGGATTTTAATTTAATAAATCATTTTCTAGTAAATCGATTTACTTCAATAAAGTGAATCTTTTATATATATATATATATTTATAGAAATATATGGACTAAATACATATATATATATATTTATATCTTTATATACTTATATATAGATACCCTCAGCAAACACAACAATTAACAATTATGTAACAAATATATAATAGTTACTTCGTACAAAAATGTTACATTGATGTTACATAATTGTTATGTTGTGATTGACTGGGTCTGTATAATTATTGCTTTGATATTATTCTATTTATACCAGTTCGAAAAATTCTCATTTATTTATTTTCGAGTTTTCCCTCTTTTGCGTTACCGACCTTGGAAATTGAGTTTCATAATTTTCACTCAAAAGTTTTAAGATTGAAAAAATAAAATAAACGCATTAAAAAAGTGTGCACCTACTTTTATTTTATATTTTTTTTTTAATGTAGAAAATTAAAAGTTTCAGAGATATTCCCATATGTGCATTACGTCAAATAAACGATTTTGACGCTAGTAGCCTTGATTTGTTATCATTAAAAAAAAAAAAACATTTCAAGATCAAGCTAGTGATAGGATTCGCTGCAATAGAAATAAACGTGTAAATTACGACTTTGTCAATTATCAAAATAGCGAAATTGAAATTGTGATCGATAACTTTTTTTAATATGACAATGAATAGGATGGCCTGAACTTAAATTGCTGGCGAACACATAATAATGCCCTAGAAACTTGTTGTTATGTTATTTGATCCTCGTATAATATCTGAAGTATGTGCCGCGAATGCAAACATAATAATGAAAACGAGGAGCGATAAAACACGAGAGAGAACAGGTTTCAAGGGTGGTTATATGGGTTTCGGGTCAAGTATAAGATCGTAAGTTCTAGTACGAAATAAGGAGCTTATAGAATAAGGTTAAGGATTACAACGAATTATACGGTGAAGTTCTTCAAACAACATCAAATGTAATTAAATCAACGTAATCTACGCATTTTCCGATACATTTTTCCGCACTATTTTCTCTTCTGTTTGTATATACACATAAATGCATTACGCAACTATCACACAAATAATAAATACAATTTTTAAAAACATTTTTTACTAAATAACATTTTTCATAATCAAAATTATTAATCTTCTGCATTGATTACGCTAACATATGATAAAATATAGTTATCATGCCATACAAGCAGTTTTGTTTGTTCTTTAAACAGTGCTTGTACTTGCCTATTATTAGGGGTACATTTACATATAATAGCCGAAATTCTTTCTTAATGAAAGATGGATTCATACATATTTAGGGCGGATTTCACGCAGCACTTTTTCGGTCGTTAATAAAGCCTCGACTGAAAGTTCGCCGAGAAACTATTGTCACGTAATTAACTATAATGTTAAAAAGTAACTCTGTCTCCACGTGCGGCACACTTTGGTAAATGGATTTTCTATTAAATAAACTTATCAGATATAGATCGTACGTGAAATTGAAGCAATATTTTTCACGTCGCAAACGTGACACTGATAAAGAAGATAAAAAATCCATTTCAAGATTTCTGCGTTTTTTTTTCTCATTTGCTTAGAAACGTGTAATAGAAATGGAATATGCACTGTATGTACGATCATTTGTAAATTTATAGAACGTATACAGGGTGTCCAAAAAGTATCGAAACGCGTGTATAACTTTTTATATAAAATATTTCTTTACCAAGGTTATAAGGTCATTTCCGTAGTAACTTTTGGCGCTGGATCTTATGGTGACCTTGGTTTAGATCTTCAAGGTTATTTCAAGGTCACCTTCGTTTTCTTTTTTTAACGGGAAGGCCGTTTTTTGACCTCTGCACTCGACATTAGCGTAAAATCTTACATCAAACTTGCGAAAAAATTGCTTTTGCGACCTTGGAAAGGTTGAAAATGAAGGTCAATCAAATGACATCGTTTCATTGTTTCCGGGTAACGGAAAACTTCCGCTACGAATAAGATGAAAGTGCATTTGACCTTGATGTGACCTTCGAAAGGTCAGTTCGAAAAACTCACCTTTTTTGAGACATTTGACATACATTTTTGATCTTTCCAAGGTCGCAAAAACAATTTTTTCATAAGGCAAGTTTAATGTAAAATTTTCCGACATATATATATGTATATATTTAATTATTTATATAGGTATATATATATATATATATATATATATAAATCAGACGTAAGGTATCTCCAGAATATTTCAGCTATTACTGCAATAGTATAGAGTAATTCGGGAAGTACATAGCGGTTCTACCTGGAATATTTCTTACTGCCTGGGTATAAACCATATCTCGAAATAATTGACGTAAAGGCAGTTCAAAATTAGTGTCCTAGATATCCTAATGCATATTTCGCGAAATTCAACGATGGCGTAGTTGCACTCTTGTTCAACTACTCGACGTCAGAAGTTAGAATACTAATATACTGCATTCTTCTTCTTCCTCGTGTACCTTTTTAATCAATAGAATATTCTAATAATCTATATTATTAGTAATTATTTACAATAATCGTCATTACCTTCAATTTATAATTATTAATTATAAATGCTGAAAGTACCCGTCGCGATCTATAAAATGTTCTGATATAATTGGTCTTCTTCTGCGCATGATTTTTGCTTGCATTTCACGTCTAAAATAAACAACAACAACAACAACGCAAAAATAAATAAATAACGAAAACAATTACTGGCCTACATTTCATTGTCTCTCCAGGAATATAAACGCATTTTCTTGGCGTTGCGGTTAATTAGCAGTAATGAATGAGCTGGCTGAACAATTGAGAGCGGAGCATACTCTTATAACTGTCTCGCGTGGAGCGTAGAATGTAAAATAATAATTCGAATGCACGTGAAGTAATCGACTTATCGACACTTGCGATCCATTCAACCGTCGATTGTGCAATTATTTCTTATATACGCGTCAATCTTCAATTTGCCCTTTTTTCATCCGAAATGACTCGATCAGCCAGCCAGTTGAATCACGGCCATTATATACTGTGACGCATTGCGAGTTGCGTCGGTATATAATTGGTGGCATTCCCGTATTGATGGCGAACGAGTCCATACATTAATATCTTTGTAAATAATTCCGTGCATGCCTTGATTTATTTATTCGTGAGATTATTCAAAGAGTCCTGTTGAAATGTGAGATGGACATTTATATACTCCGGCTATATAATATATAGTTGTATTTGAACCTATTGTTTTATATAAGTGCATCTCAACTTTGCGAATAAAAGAATGTATAAAAGAGGATCTAAATATAAATTCGCCCGAGTACTTTTTAATAAATATCGATTACTTCGTGAAAGAGCTCCAATTAACTTGGATGAAACTTGCTATTTAGGATACAATGGCCTAGCAGGTCAATTCTTCGGGGAACTTATATTATTTTACGTGTGAGTCGGGATGACCCCGGTAGAAATTTCGTCGACGCTTTTTAATAACATCTCAAAATTTTCTTAAACGATGCGTAGAGAATATTCGCACACCGATGATAGCGATTAATTATGTTGGGAACGTTGTCATCCTGAAAATGTAAACATTGTCATTTACAGGACCGTATAGGCCCTAGCGATTAATTGATATCTTATCAATTGTTCGGATAAGCAAAGTCAGATAATACTTACGTAATAAATCATAGTTCGTTACGAGCTCTCCTTATCATTTAACGTATCGGCTTTTATCAACGTCACCTTCCGACAGTAGCACGGATGAAAATCTCGCACGTGTGTTACTTTTTATTCATTGCGTATTATTATGTCTCGGTATACAGTTGACGAAAATTCCGGAATGCGGCAACGATTATAAAAAAGATGTTCAGAAAACGGCGAACATGACGTGGTCACTGCTGGTACATTGTGATTTTGTTCCAGACCCTTAATTACACGCACGCGACCTTCGACGCTAGTCGACCAATAGCCCCATTTACGGCGGGGCTACTGCGTTATCACGCTACCTTGCGTTTTTGCTCTTGCGTCATTTTCGAGAGCCAAACTTCCTAAATGATAAGCTGTGCGCTATTTATAATCTTTTAATACTATCGTTTGCGTAAAGTTCGAGAACATTTTCCCGGAGATCGTGTCGGCGTTAATTTCAATACTTTTCAGTTCAGCAATGTAGATTACATGCCGTAATTAACACGGCATTATACCCTACATGTATATATATATATATATATATTTCTGCTCGACACAATACACGAGCCTAGTGCATATAAAAACTGGACTATGAAACGCATATTCAATAAAGTCACGTTAATTATAAAATCGTACCGTCATCCATTAGCATTTTAAAGTTTGCGCGAGCCGCATTATCCTATAAAACGGAATATTAGCCGAAAAACAAATATTTAAATAAATATTTATTCAACTTCCATTATATCGTTCGGCAGGCCGACAATTAAATTTTTATGCTTTTGAATTATATCGTTCGGTAAACGCTCATTGTCCGACCTCCTCTCCCTATATATACGCGAGCAATATTCATAATCAAATTGGCGCGCGCTCGCGGTCCGAAATTTCCCGCTCAACACAACGGGAATTGTTGATGGCGCAAGTAAATGAATCCGCTAGAAGCCAAATCACGATCGAAGGCAATTTGGAGCTAACGAGCGAGATATAAAGGTTTGAATTGATTACAATCGCCCGACGTACTCATTCGTCGCGACGTCATTCTGCCCCCCCCCCCCCCCCAACCTTATTTTACATACTCGCTTCAATGGGATTACAAAAGCGTTGGATAATTAAAATCTAGGAGATATCAGTTTTGGAAAAGTACGGCCGATGACACTTGCGCCTACAGATCTAAAGGTGCACTTCTGATCCATGTCAAAATGAATTTGGCACCAGCAAAATTATATATAGACAAAGCCGCAGTAAATATTTGAACGGGTCGATTGGACGAAGGAGCAATTGAATTGAATGTACTATGATGAACGCAATATCAGGCTCAATAAATGCTTCATTTGATGAGATTTCTGTCAGAGTTTATGAAGCCTATAACGCGTGCACTACCGGCGGCATATCAGTGCGTGGATTCAAGTGTATTTTCTACCGAACGGTAATGATCAGTTGTTACCGAAGCGCACTTTCAACAAATAAACATCGATCCCTCGAAATTCACGAGAACTTGAACGCTTTGTGTACACTCGAAACTTTCCATTCAACTCAATTAACAATTAGCAGATCGCGAAAAGCAAGCGGAGAAAAACAAAAGCAAGAAGTTCGTCGTCTTTACAGCCTGTAATTTAATAACTTTCTGCAAATGCTGGCAATGGGTGTTTTTCTTTTTTTTTTTATTCTACAGAATCGCATATAAATTGCAGTGGTCCGCGGCAGAAGAAACAATTTCCATGCAAAGCAGGTCAGCGCACTTCTTTTCTTTTCTCTTCCACGCCCTATCCGTCTCACCCTCTCTCTATCCCTCTCTCTCTCTTGCTTGATGGTATTTCATTCGCTTTAGCGAGATACGGCTTTGCCGATGCAACCTAGATTTTGGCGGGTAATCCGGTGATTGCTCGCGCGAGCAATAGCAATAGCGAGCGGCGAATTGGATGGATATAGCGATCAGGCGGAGGAGCAGCAGGCGTTCGTAAAATCGCTCGCCGAAGAACGCCTCGCCATTCAAATATCAATATAAGTCCCGTTAAGCAGTCACGAAATGCCGACGATTGCGAGCACTCAAGCTGAATGCAGTCGTTACGCTGCAACCCGTCCGTCCTCCATCATCCAGCCATCCCTTTTTCAAGTGCTCATCCGAACCCCTGCCCTGGTAAGGGAAAATCACAGTAAAGGCTGCGCAAAGTTCCCTCATTGGCCGGTCTCTACAAGTGCATCATTTATTTTAATTTTTCAGACAAAATCGTTCTTCTTTCTTGGTTTTTTCTTTTTTTTTACCGATCATAAAGTGGTCATTCAAGATCTAATAATGACTAACATTGGTCTCGGTTTCTCCTTTCATTTTGTTTCCATTCCCTTCACGGATTTTAATATATATACTGTACTTTATGGCAGATATGACCTGAGCTTCGTTCCGAGCCTTTGCTCCTAAGCGCAGGATATAAAGCTGGGACACATTCGCCCAGTCTATCATCAAGAAAAAAGGGGAGGTGCAAGAATCGTTTTATGTAAATCACGGTGCGTACGTGAGGCGTGCGAGCAATTTGTACATCTTTAAAGAAAATTATTCCACGAGTAACGTCGGGAAATGGCCTAACTTGACGGGTATATGCCAAATTCAAAGGCATCGTATATCTCAAATAAAGTGGCGCCTAGGAAAATCATTCTTCTTATTTCTAATAAGCAATTTTCAAAGTTATATTTTAACGAATGTAATTCCAAATCTTGACTTGATGGACATTGTATTGCTAACGATTGAACGAGTATTTCATTTGAAAAAAAATGAGTAGCAGTTTCTTTGCAGAAACGTATTCTTATCTCATTGTCAACGAAGATTTGTCTTTGCTTTATATTTGGAAGCGCCCCACTAGCAAAGAGTCCGTAAAAGTTGGCCTGACAATAGACCTAAAGCGGTCGCTATTTGGCAACGCTTACGCCGCTATAGATAAGGCGCTCGATTATTACACAAGTGCTCTTCCAGCGTCGTTAATTTCGTCACAGCGACATTTACAACGGTTGCAACGATCGTTTATGTGCTACACTTGCCACACTGTGCGGTGATTAATTTTACAGCTTCGTCTCAAAGGTACGATCCATCATTTGCCGCTTTCGTGTACCAGCCGACGTAGAATCGCGGCTTGCTTTTCTGGTTGGATTCTTTTTTTCGATGAAATATTACTGAACGTTGGCCGAGGCATTAAGGCATAAAGGGATTTTTATAACCCGTCGTTCGCAAAAGTTTTCCGCGAATTAACATTCAATTGTTGCTATACTTCAATGTCATCGATGTGATAAATGGATCAAAATGATGATGTGACTTTCTTGCGTCTATTGAAACTTTTCTAATGGTCTACAGTGCATTACGTTTGTTTCTCAAGCTGAAATACGTCGACGATAGAAAGAAAGAAAGAAATGCGTGTAACAATTCGAGGAGAATCGCACGATTACGTGAGATGCATTGGTAAGCGGGCGCAAATAAATCACATTTTAGGAAGAAGTGCGAGGTTTGCGATAATCATCAAAAGGGGATGACGTAGGGGTCGCTCGCTCGAGAATCTTGTGGGAGGTGCTTGTTTCGATAACGAGGTCAAACGAAACCCAACGCCAGCCTCGGGCAGGGTATTAATCACGCGTATCTTGGATAATCTTGGAAATTTCGGTAGGGATGAGGGGCGGCTATTCCCGGCGTCGTCTTCGGGCGCGGTCAGAATGATTATATGGACCATCTCCATAATGTTCAAGAACTTAACGTCTTCCCGTTAATTACGCACTTACGACGCATTCGTCCCCGTCGACTTAGAACTTGGAATTCCTGCATAATCTCGTGAAACCCATTATTTTATCTTTAGCAGCTGCCATCTTCCTACGACGTTACTTTTCGCTTTCACTAATATCAACTTTCGATAATATTGTGGTCATCATAGCTTTCACCAATATGTTCGTCATAAAAGTCAGTAACCGCATTCGAACGCAGGTTCAATATTCGCTTGGAAATGGAAATTGTCGGATACAGAACCAATGAATAAGCGTTTATGTTTCCCTTTCTTTTATTCCGAAGATCGTCTTAAGCATGCCGTAAACTGACTGAAATTTGCAAGTATGCGAGGCAGAAGGTTAAAAGCTACCGGCTGAAGCTATCCCGTGAGTAGGTTGGGATTTCTGGAATCGCGACGTAAGCTTTTAAGCTTCTCTCGACTGAAGAGGGAAATCAAGAAAATCTATCCATACAGCAATACGCTCTTTGCAGCAGCGCTCAACGTACGTCGGAATATTTTTATATCCGCATATCTCGTAAACCTTCAATCTCTCGGCTCGACACAACTGTTTTCCCCGCTAGTGACTAACACTTAAAATTATATTACGAAAGTAAGCTCTTTTGTGATGTGCAGTTGGAAGAAGTTATCTCTGAATGTATTATCAACGGGATTTATAATCCGCGCTCTACGTCCATTTATCAAAAAATGTTAAAATGCAACTGTTACGAGGTGATGTTTAATGAACCTAAACATAATTACGTTCTCTAATGAACAATAACTGGACATACATTGATTGGGGAAACTCTGATGTTGGCTGGTCCAACCAATAAGTAGTTAGGTTTACCAATTAGTTAGTAACCCTTTACTACTTATTTGTTGAACCAGCCAACCTTTTTTTTCCGTGTAGTTGTTCAGATAGTAATGAAATATACGGCACTGTTTTATTGTTCTCCCATTACATTACATCGATGATCTCTGTGTAGTATCTCGAAAAGTTGAAAAGCTGAATGGAGACGATGAAGAGAAATCAGAAGTGCCACGAACGTTTTCCTATGGAAAGCCCTCTCTTTCGAGAGCACCTTGCTCTTTCGGAGGCGGCGGGCTTTTACAATTGTTTTCCCTAAATGAAAGCTCCGGAAATCTCACCCGCAAGTCAGGAGTCGGAGGCAGTAGCAAGAGCCCAAGAACGAGAGAATTCGAAGTGGAGAAAAGCCGCCGTGGAGGTGGCACTCTGGAAATGAAGTAGGGAGAGGAGGTTAGTTACATGACGTCTCATTGTTAACTCGGCCGCGAGTACCGACCTCCGTCCCGGAATTTCAGGCCCCGTCCACGGGAAGTTTTGCGACTTACCGTCAACCTGAGCCTTTTACTTCCGCGCCTTTATATCAAACCTCCGAACGTAAATGTTGCACGAGCACGATTCTCGAAACAATGGAAAAGAAAATTGTAGCATTCGATGTTCCGTTTACTAAAGGACTGTAGTGTTCTAGTATAACGAACGATAAAGACTTAGAAATGTCACAATTGCGTTACGGATAATGTTCGGCAATCGTATAGGGATATTTTCAATTACGACGATGGCCGTAGGGTAATGCCATTGATATCCTGGAAATCTTATTATTGTCCCATCCCTTTGTTCTCAAACACTGCCACTGAAGTAGAAAAACTTCATTGTCTACTTCGGTGGTAAATCGAACTGTTTGGTGGATTGAACCGAATGAAAACCATCTGCAGATTTACCTTTCAAGTAGAACAAGGTAAACTTGCATTCATGGACATTGAGATTCGTAAACAAAGGAATGACCCAATGAAATACAAAATATCGTTTATCGTTTTCAAAAAGCAAGAATTTAAACAATATAAATTCCAGTCGTACATTCGGAGATGGTAATCAATTTTACGTCAGAATCGAACAACATGTCAGAAACGTTTCCGAATGTGATTCCCGACGATCATAACTCAATTTGAATGGCGCTTGGAAAGAGAACGGGAATGAAATTGTTATCGTGCAACTACCGCGAAATTTTTTCCTCGTGAAAAAAAAAGAGTGTACAGAAACGATACAGAGATAAACCTTCTGATACTAAAGAATGAAATAAGAAGCAAATTCTAAAATCCAGAAACGTCAATTTTCAAGTATCAAATAATCCATGTTTAGCCCACATTTCCCGATAAACCATTTCGTATTTCAGCGGCATATACGCTGGTAACATTTTCAAACAAACGGCATAATTTCAGCGGGTGGAACGTGGGTATTTCGCGACAAGTGAGCGAAGATTAGGTATCGTGGAGTAAGAAGGACTGGAATAATTACAATGGAAATTAGGAAGAGGGTCGTCTGTGCGGCTTAGCGTAAAAAGCCCTCTAATTTGAGCTCGAATTCGATTTAGTTCCCAACGTTTCCGGGTCGAAGGACCGAGGTTTCGTTTCCAGTGGTCGGATCGTGATTCGACTTCATGGCCAATAGCTATCGGACGTTTATTTCGTCCTGTTCTAATAAAATAGATCCTGAAGAAAATGATTTCTTGGCTCTCGTATTTGCCATTTTTCTGCTTTTCATTTTTTCCTTTTCGTTTTTTTTTTACCATGTACCTTTTCACTTTTTGCCCTACTGAAGTTATGGCCTTCGTACACTTGTCTCATCTTTCCGATTAATTTGAAATTCAAATAATTCAAGATATGAATGGTTTTTAAAAGTACTGCATTCAATGTAATCAGGCTGAAGAGACTTTTTTGTAACAACTCTTCTCTATAATATGAATTGTACTCGGTTTCTCTCTCTCTCTCCCTGCCACTACGCCTTTGTGCTCGTAATGCATTGTTTATTTACATAGTTATGTTTTTAGTAGTTCAATGATGTTCCCGACAGGTACTTAGATAAAATAAAAAAAAACCAAGCCTTCCACTCGACAATTTCATGCGACTCGTGTACTTTGGAGTAAACCCTGTTATCGAGCCTGCATTATTAACCTATTAATCTTAGTTATTTAGATTTCATTTACTCCCTTTGGTTAGGAAGTTTCTTACCTACACCAGAGCACAGTTGCCAGCTATATGGTAAATTGATTCCAGTGTATAGCCATTGTGGTGTGTGTGTGTGTGTGTACATAAATAAATCATGCCCGCATTTGTAACTGTAATATTTTTTTATTGATTTATGATGACGACGGTTTACTCGAAATTACTCGAAACATCGTCAAATTCAAGATACAATAGTAGTGCACAAACTAGTAATAGTTAAATTATGATCAATGAAAAATTAGATTTGAAACGAACATATTTAGTTTCGAAAATATTTCCCTGCTTTTGCGTTTTTAATCGACATTCGCAATTCTGCATTTCAATACGACGTAGATATAGAAAAATATGAGGGGAAAAAACCAGTTTCAAAAAACCTCACGGATCCCCCAGATTAAATGTAGTAAATATTACGCAAACAATGGCAGAGAAAACCCACGAGTTACGCCTGGAAATAAGCATTTTACGTAGAGCCATTTTCACGTTCATTTTTTTCCCATTAAAAATTGAAACCACTTTTATTGACATTAAATGACGTAAGTAATTTTTATTCGTTCGCTCTTTGACGACGAATCGATAAATCCAAATGTCAAGGATGTGTGAATTTTGTAAATTATCCTAAGTTTGCGCGATTTGTACGTCGCTAAATTCATTAGTCATGACGTCACATTGCCACGTGGAACGAAATGATCCAATTGGAATTTCCAACCGTGCAATAAGGGAGAACCCGCGTAATTAAAAAGGCATTAAGAGGAAGAGCACATCATTTTACGCGAAGTATTTAATATTAGACCCCGTTATTCATATCGCGCTGCACAAAAATTTTTTTAAAACTGTTATTGAGATCGATATCTTATTGGCATATAAAATGTATATATATAAAACCATATGAAAACGTATTTCTTTTTTAAATAAATAATTTAAATAATTCTTTCGTGATTATCTTGGATGAATATAATAATTCGACTCTTCGAGATATTTGTACGCAGTAAAGTCGAAGATAAATGACGAACTACCGGTAAACTTCACTTTATCTCAAGTCCACAAAGTAGATAAAAGTTTCGAAACGCAGATCTGCGTAGCTGCATATTTGCGTAAAGCTACTTTGAAAATGCAGGTTTCCAAGTCGCGAGTATCCAATCTCTTTGGGCGAAAATATAGCTTCTTCCCGTAATATACGTGTTTTACGTGGTCCTAAAATTCGTGTTTTGAAAAGATCCCAATAATTCAATAATATCGTTAGAATTGAAAAATACGCAAATAAATTTCGCGAATAAGGGCGAATCAGGTCCATAACTTTCAGTTTTCGATTGGAAAGAATGCGCACTGCTGAAACATGATTGTACAGAAATAATATAAAGGAATTTTCACCAACGAATGAATCAACGAATGAACGAACGAATAATCATTTTAATTAATGAACAAAAGTTAGAACAAATTAATGGAACGCGTATTTTATTGTTGTACAATGACTGGCGTTTTCACGAACGTCCGGAAAAATTTCTCAATTTATGTTTTCTGTCTTTGATTATTTTTTATTGTATTAATTTTTGTCAGGTTTTATTGTATTCTACTTATTTCTATACAAATTTGGTGTGATTCTAAAAAATTGTATTGAATGAAACTGTCATTCTCTTCGTGGCTACTTTATTCTCGCCACGGCATTTTTTATTAAAGGTAGTAAGCAGAATTCATCTAAATTTTTCATGCGTAAGTGGCTTATCTAAATCGATAACATTTCAGCGATTTCGCATTTAATATTGAACCTTAATATTTTCCATATTCATGACATGTACGTACAAAACAATTTAGAATTATTGCTTCGATTCTTTCTATTTATATTTTTATATTATACTTTTGTTGTAATGTATATAATTAAATTGTCATAATACAATTATCCTAAGCATTTGACAATCAGATTTTGGTATTGTCCCGTCATCTGTTTCCTGGTCTCTCATAATAACGTCAATCAACCATGCCTGACCACGTGATCTGGCAAATGTTTTTTATTGCGATTATCTTTTCAAGCGTAGTAATTTCATTCCTTTACATTGAGCTTCCATGTTTTTTGTCACGTTCACTAACCTTGTCTCCTTGCTTTCAATTCCTCCTATAAATGGTTATTAAATGTTTTTGGTTTATTTCATCATTCGTCTTTGACAGTTATGTCAACAGTTGTTACATAGTTGTTACCCAACTGTTACTATTTGTGTTTCACCAGCCAACGCAGAATTGCATTTTTTCCATGGATTTGCTTCAGAAATGGATTTTGCAGAGCTGTAATCGTCCTAAGAAAACCTGCGTATGAACCAATAATATTTCACTTTTTCAAGAACTTTCCGATGCTTATCAGTCATTGATAGTCACTCTACTCTGAATATGAAATCCTGGATATCAAAGTCTAGTTTGTATTTTTGAAACGTACATATCCAAATGTAATGGGACTATCATACTAGAGTTGTCAGCACTTATGTGACCTCGATGAGAGGCATTTGTAATAAATACCCATGATTAACTTAACTTTCTCAAGTGAGGTAACAAAACATGACACTGACCTTAACCAATACTGTCGTACCCAGGATACAATCATGTAATTATCATCCGTCTCCGGGAAAGAAGTCTTTTTTATTTAAGACGATATGATTCAAATTCAAAAGTCGACTGAGTAGCCAGGCAGATAACTGGCGATAAGATTGGCCAATATCAGGGTAGCGCGTGCTTGAAAGTGCAGAGGCACGCACGCGAGGATTTACACTTAACGACCTAGGAGGCCGTGTAAACATAATTTGCAAGCCCGTTATTGATCCGCTTCGATGCAACGAAGTTTGTCAGGTAATTAGGAACGGCGACACATGCCCGGATTAAATTCCCGTCCCATTGTTCCGTCGTTCCATTCTGATCTCTGGAGAAGCTTAACGCTTTAATCTGTTCCCGCACCGAGCGCAACTTTGCCCTTACCGGATTTTGCAGGGAACGATTATGGAGGATCGAGCGACCACGTGTTCCGAATTATAATTACTCTTGTTTTGGGAAATATCGCGAGAACGTGTCATCGAGTTAACGCGAGTTTTCGTCATCAGTCAACTTGTCGGGCGTTACGACGAGGAATCTTCAAACTTGGGCTGACAAATTATGCTACGTGCGCACTGACGAACTTCTAATCGTATTAACCTTTTTCGGTATGAACTGGGAGGTCGTTTTGGCCTCGACAGTTTTTCGGCTGCAACTTAACGTTCGATGACTCCACGTAAACCGCCATGTGAACGTGGTAGGCGATTCAACGGCTATTCTGTTTCAACCACCGCGTCCGTCGCTTATTCTTAAATCATAAAAAAGACTTTTGAAGAAGAATAACGGCAGGTAATATAAAATATCATCGTTATTAAAAAAAAAAACACCCACCCAATGTAGCGACTCTAAAAAGAATAACGCAACATATAGGACAACGTAACGTGTTTTTTACATAAAGGAAAATTTGTAAATGATACGTTTATGCGACGGACATAAAATAAAAAATAACTTTAATATGCAAAGGTCGACAATTTCTGTATTTATCGAATGTAATGCCCTTCCAGCGCGACTTGCCTGTCATTTTCATGTACCAGCATGAACGGAAATAAATGTCGACATCTTTTTATATCCATTAAATCCTTCATGCATCCATAAAACTGTTATTCCCATTATAATTTGAACAGCGACATTTTTACATCGAGCAATTCCTATTACATTTTTCGAATTTCCGTATTTTCCCCCGTATGATGCGCTTAACGCTAATGATTTATGAGCGATTCGAGTAAAATTTTAAAACGTGCATTAAAAAGGCAGCGAGCGTAATAACAATAAATTAATCGCGAAAAACATAATTAGATCCTCGTTTATATTGCGATTTACGCCTGTTGTAATTAATTAGTCTCGTGCCATTTTTCGAGATTATAAAGAGGACGTGGGAAATACGCAATTTCGATGTCAACACACACACCCTCGCACGTAGAAAGTTTTGAGTTACAAAGTGTGTTTATAATATGGGATATAGCTAATGGCTGGACGTGGATTACTCTCGGATGCAGCGTTGCACCGTGCGCGGGATTTCGCGCATAAAAGCGAAATGCAATTACGAGGGCGTGTGCCCGCGGTCGGACACAATTTTGTTCTATTTTCTGTAATATCTTGTTAGGTTAAAGGGAAAGATGAACGGGTTTGTAAAATACTTCCTGGCCCCCCGTTACGTTTTATTGTCGATCCAACAACTCCCGCAATACATCCGTAATGAAAAGTTATCGAGTAAAATCCATATAAATCGCGAGTACCTGCAATCGTGGGAGCAATCCATACACTTACGTGGAGGTATTCCGCAAAGTTGGCAACGATCGATTTTCCATCCCCGATCGGTGATTTTTCATCGAGGCGCGAATCCTCTTAATATAGGTTCCCTGCGCCTCCCCCCTCCCAGGAAGTTCGTTTATTGCTGAAATGCCGCTCCAAGTTCTAAAGTCAGTCGGCGCCTTGCGATGAGACGAGCACGCGAGTATTTAGAAGTTGCACATAGTTGCCTCGAGCAGGGGGCAAGCAAATTACTCGCGACTACAGCCATGGCATAAGGCTATGGCCTAAATATCCCCATGGCACGCACCACATCCTGCGCGGTATCTCGCCATATGAGGGAAGTCTCAAATAATACGTAACACTTTAACAACGTCGTCGTATTCCTAAGCTCCTCGGAAGCGAACACCCCCGACTTCGTTATATTTATCCATAAGTTTCCCGACCAGTTTTAAGACCGCGATTATACTCACGCGATCGACCCCTCCAGATATGACTGACGGGGCGATCGAGGATTATCGTAAGGCAATTCCAAGTATTTGGATCATTTCTAATGGCTGCTGGAAATTGCGTGGCCAATCGGTACGAGCAAAGTTAGATACATGGCTAGGAATTGGAATATAATTGTTCGATGGAGGGTTTGCTCTGGTATGGGGCTTAACGCATCTGAACAAAGACTACCGAAAAGGCATTGCAAGAACCAACAAATGATTCATTCACTAATAAAGGTCAATCCTGATGTATGTGTTGGGTACGTGATTCCTGGTGGGGTTTTACTTTTATTGGAATTTATACTATATCGTTAAAACGTGCATAGTATATTTCGGTGGGTAATCCGTCAATTGGTCGAAAAACAATTGTGTGGTTACTCACGCCTGTACAGTTATGTTTAATTATTGCCACTCGTACCAGCGATTCGTGCAGAACTTTGTTCCGATACTTTGGCCCAAGTAATAATGACGTGGAATCAGATTCTCCCCTCATTCCCTTATGGGTAGTTTGGGGTATGCTAATAATGTACTTTCTGCTAATTGAGCGCGTAACCAACTGTCTGTTGGACCAATTCTGCTTTCGACCAATTGTGCGCTCGATCAATTGTACGGTTCTAGCAATTGTTTTCTTAACCAATTGACCGTTCCACCGATTTTCATGGAATCGTTTCGGTCAACGGGAACATTTTATTCCAGGAAAGAAAAGAATGGTCGACAAAAATGAGAAGAAACGCAGAGGAAGGAAGAATGGGAAAAATGATAAATTGACCTATTTCTGCATACGTAAAAGGACCCATAGTTGTCCAAGTAAGAGAAGTGTCGCTGTAACAGCGATAACTCTGTTTAGTGCAAGGAAAAATGTTAACTTTAGCGATTCATCATCGCGAATTAACAACGAAAGTCTCATTCACTTGACAAACTGTTCTGGTAAAGGTGGAATTGTACTTTACAAAAATCCAAAATATTCAGGACAACGGTATGCTGTACGTGTGACTCTATCAAATAATCGTCGTAATAGCACTGACGTGCTTAGAGTAGACATCAAAAATCTACAACCTGTTCATTTAAAAATGTTTAGATCTAATAATAACTCCTCCAGTTAAATACTTAAGGGACGCCTTTAATCTATCAAAATTACACGATGTGGAATTAATCAAACATGCTGCAAATCTATTGTTCCAGATCAATTATCAGATGGATTATCGGAAAACTTGTACTCCATGCAGTATTCAAATATGTAAAGCGTTCCCGATGCTCCTGAACTATTTTCTTAAAGTGGCGCAGAAACTTGGCGAGATGATGTGCGTTTCAAGTTAGGACTGGTTTACATGTTAGTAAAGAGGAAAGCCCGAGAGTTTTCAAGTGCGCATTACCGAGCTTAATCTAACCTCGTAATCGACACGAAAACCAGAAATTTCTATTTGATCGCACAACATTTCGCGCGCTATTCTCTCCGTCGGGATTTTACGGTTTGCAGCGTGATTTGTGGATTCTAATAACGGTGACATACGACCTCGGCATTCTAATGCGATGCTAATAATTCATTCGCGCGACAAATGAAAACTAAGCTCTGCGTCAACAATAAATCCATGAATGCCTCGGTTTCATCGCGGATATCGCGCGTGCGTTTCATTCTTCATGCAAATATTTCAAACGTCGTTTTTAATATATTCGAATTAAATTTGTTTCCAATTTGCCCCGGGGTCTCGCGGCCGAGGGACAATGACAAGGAAATTCGCCTTTCACGAAATTGCGGCTATCCAGCATTATTCGTTTTTTTCTGTTCTGCTTCAAGGTCATCAGACTATATGTATTTTTCAATTAGGCCCCCCCAATACACTTTGAAATGAAAATTTGGCTCGTCAACGATTTCCGTGAACACATTAGGAAATTCGATTATTTCATTTGGCTACGTGAACTTTCGTCGCTTGGATGTTGGAAGATCCGTCAGGTATATCCTACTGTTAATTAGTATTGTCCGATATAATTCATCGAATTGAATTCGCGAAAGCGTACGAAATAATGTTTAACTTTGCCTTAAATTGTTTTGTTAGACTCTGCAAGTGTATATTTTCCACGAAAGTTCGTGGAGATCGATTTTATCCGAATGATCAGGTTTTGCAGGGTTATCTCCTATCGGTAATACACTGTGCAATCTTGATGCGGCTCATGCACGCTTCGAGGATCCGGAAGTGCCGGAGAGGTTGGCGCAATATCCACGGATTTAGAGAACCTTGATTAATTGCTTGGACAATCAGAGAGGACAAGCAAGAGTCAATACCCCCGTTCCGTTTCCGTCTCAACGAACTTAAACAAAGTTCCCATGTCGAATCGCCTTTGCTTCCTACCGATTTACAATTACACGTTTACGTTTCACTTACCTTCATTATTTGTATTGTTTCTCTTAAATGTTGAGATGAAAGAAGCTTGAGAGAACTGATTTAAGCTTCCTTCGAAAATTCTAAGAGAAAAGAAATATTAGAATGAAACAGTTCGTGAAACAACAAGTCAAACTTATTGCTTTTGCAAAATCCGTCTTTTCATAAACTATGGAGAATTTTATATTTACTTGACGGATGCTCACTATATTTTGTTTTTTATTTTAAAATGTCTTTCATCGAACGGCAATATTTGAAGTTTTCTCATTCTCTGGCAAAGAGTTAGGGAAAAGGGAACATACCTGAACCAGATGTAAACAATGTACAGCAAGACGTGCCCGAACATTGAAGTACTTTTCTTCTTTTCCAATAATACCTGCGAGGCGGCGGCAGCAGCAGCGCCTTGAATCGCTCATCCAACCTCCTGTCACGCGCAACGGATCGCTTCATGCCGCGAAGTAGTTTTCGGACTCCACTTTCCTAAAGCTCAGGTGCTGGTGCGGTGTAGTGATGAGGAGAGCGAGAAAAGTTTATCAGTAAATATTCCTAGACTCCATGAAATTCAAGCTTTCCAAGAGTTTCCCAGATGCTCATTCGGCAATAACATAAATGCCACGTTATTAGTTGTATTAATTAATCGATATGGGTGGTGAGTTTTCTGAAAAGTTCTCTGTCTTTGAAATTAAAAAAAGACCGTTTTGTCGGATTGTTCGATACAAGATAATGCAAGGAGTACACGGTAGGTCGTTTTGCATATGCTAATAGCCCAGGATCGAAGCACTAGACAAAGTTTAAGTATTTGTTCTTCGACGACTCGCGGGGCGTGGGTGGGGGACGCTGCGCGCAGCGATGGGTTAGCGCCGCGAATTCTGGCACAATTCGTGGTCCGCATAATGAGGTTCATTAATTCAAATTTCAAGTGCAGCCAAGAAGACGTGAAAACCCTTTCAATGTAGCCCGTTTCCCGATCGCGGTAGGCTGCAGCGAGGTTTTATGTAAATAGGCACGAGCAGCGAAGGACGAGATTCGACTCGGCGTTCAAATCTAAGGAGCACCTCATTACTCGGCTACCATTCGCCTGAATAAATTTGATCGCTAAACAATTACGTGCCCATTCATATTCCCGCTGCCGAAAGATAAAGTTACAATTCCTAAGAATTTTCGCGTCCAACGAATTTCACTTACTTTATTCTGGGATTAATTGGGGACAGCTGGGAGATTCAAAAGGTTATCGTTTTTTTTTGCCTCTCGAGAAATTACTCCGCGATGCAATTGAAGGAAAATAAATGTTTGTAACTAGTTGAAAATTGGGATGCTGATTTTGGGTCCAGGAACGGATCGTAGCCTGTGGCTTTTCTTGCCTACGTCGCTTCATTTAAGGAGACACTGCTAATTAGAACATTTAAGGGACTATCCAGTCCAAGAAAATGAGGAAAGTGATGAGCCAACTATAAAGGTCCTAGGCCAGTAAGTCGTAATAACTTACCTTGTGTTCCTTACTATGATTAGGACGTAGTATTGATTACGATTATAATTATTATTCACTTTGAATTACTAGACTAGCCATGTATCTTGATCATCATCAAGTTCATTATTTATGAGAAATTGTATAAAACGTAAATCTTTAATTTACAATTCCAGTATGGAAACACAATAGCAAACTAAGTATCAACTTCGATACTGCAGCAAATAACATGCTCTCTTTGAACAGCGCTTTCGAGGCAGCTGCTGCCGAGTAAATAATACTGCGGAACGTAGGAATGAAAGAATTTTATCCGAGCATTAATGTGGAATAATTGGAATATTTCAGAAAGAATGTCGCACATCAAAGGCCAGAAGTTTTTAAGGACATAAAGTACGGAACAATTTTATAATAGAAGCATGGATAAACAATTATTCAAGGATTTCTCACCGGATATCTGTCGAACCTTTCCTCGGGACACTATTGTCAAAGAGATAACATCCGCTTAAAATCAGACTCAAGATCTTGAGAGGGCAAAGAAGAAGAAGAAGAAGAAGAACAACAAAGACAAGAGAAGGGCAAAAAAGATTTTTCGCGCACTACTCGTCTTGTTTCACCGACGACTCGAGCCACGTCTTCCTCGCATTTCCCATCCTGTTTCGCCAACAACGATTTACAGCCATCTGATTCTGTAGCGCGATTCTCCCGGCACTCGCCGAGAGCGAGGGCTGCTGCGAAAGCACCGTGGTTCCTGATCCCTAGAAACCGAGCAACTAAACGAGAGCCAGAAAGAGCCGGCGATAGAGAAAGGAAAACTTGTACTGGAACGCTTATTTACGGCGTGCTCGAAAAAATTCCCCGTCTCGCCGATAATGTGTTATTTATTTCCAAAACTCATCGCTTCACCACGCTCATTTCCCACTCTTTTCATGCTCCAACTAACTTCTTTCGCTCATTTCCGCAGTACATCGACGGAGATGTCGCCAACTTCAAGCGTCTTCTTTTTCACGTATCTTGGAAAAATCCCGCTTTACTACAGTAATATATCTTAATCTACAACGATAAACATTTCAAAGTTGGGCGCGTTTTTGTTTATGTTTATTTATTGAAATCCGGCACGTTTAATGACTTTTCTCGTTCATCCTCGAGTTTGGCGCAGTTTCTTATGAATTGTTTGCAACCCAGGGACATTTCGTCTCGCCCCATTCCAAACATAAAAGTAGTAGATGAACATACATGCATGTGCATAAATGGGTTTTCCCATGGTCAAAAACCGGACATTGATCATCCAATATACGAGAATCTGGACTTCCAATGGACGTCCAGTGTGAATTGAGAGGTGTTACATTGAGGTTAGGTAACTGTTACCTCGATTCATCAATTTACTAATATTAGCACCGTTATCGGTGCCAGTTTTCCCTGTTTCGCTTCACTCAGATAATCGTCGCAAACATTTCATCAAGAGCTATTTGCTCGAGTATGCCCCGATTTCCTTAGCCTTTTCAGAAACAATCATCTGCATTTATTTACTTGGTAAAATATTCCGCGGCGCAGAATCAACCGCCTTGAGCATTTTAGCGCCGTTCGAAGAGAAAAAGGCCACAAAAGGGTGCAGTACGATTTTTCTAAAGACGCTATCCCTTTTTACGGCGCTACGAGGCGAAGCGCTTGGCGCCTGTTTATTTATGCGCTTGTTAGTTCAGCGCACCTCAAAGGAACCTTTACCGCGACTCGCAAAAACGACGCAAACCAGGCTCTCGGTTCCCCCCCCCCCCCCCCTATCAACGGCTTAACCGGTATCGCCCCACAATGATACTCGTTTCGAATTCGTTTCTGCAAATAAATGGCTCAAAGCGAACGGTCTTGATTATGTCTTTTTGCGCGGTTCGATATGTATTTCCCTGGATGCTGGGTATAGCCTTAATTATGGTATATTTATGGCGCATCGATTTTCCCTCGGGGTGGTTTTATTATACGACGGTAAATATTTACTCCCCCATTCTGTTTGTAGAAAGGTCCACTGTATTGAAAAACTTGGCGATCAATTTTTTCCAAACGAGATTGCATGAAATCTGCCAGCTCGCGTCCCAGTTTCTGGAACTCGAGTAACGAATAATTTGAGTGCCACCTATTCTTCGTTTGATGACTCGGGAGGCGCGTGGAAAAACGCCGCGAGGATAAGAGCGAGCCACAGACACTTTCCTGAAACGAAAATACCAAAGTGTTATATAGGGGTGGTCGGAGGAGGGTATACGTTTTATCTTTAATTTCGCTCTTACTTTTTTGTCCGCTTCTATCTGCCGAGGTGTCCGACGTCTCGAGGCTCACCATGGTCCGTTGCGTTTCTTGGCTCGGGCGGCACTTAGAAATGGTTAAAATCCCAACAGCGAGCCCGAGCGCTTTTCGACGTATGAAATGATGATCGTCCCGACGACACCATCCACCTCGAAAGTTCGCGCGAGCGAAAACCTGGAATAAAAGGCCTGTGCTTGAGAAAACGCGAAAAATTCATTTAAACTTTTAAAAGTTAAAATTCAATATAAGTAATATCGAGGAGAGACTGCCAAGCGAGCGATTCCACTATTACCTCCAAGCCAAGCTGACGCTGTCTTATAATTGGAAATAAATTCGGAAATATGGCCAAGAAATTATTGCATGTTTGCATTACAATATTTTTTGATACCGTTGATCCCCTCTACATCTATCATCATCATGAAAGGTTACCTTCGGTTTGACAAGACGCAGAGAAAATAATTGTTAGGTTTGGTATGATTTTTCAATTAAAATTCGGTGTCAATTTTAACAATCCACACCCGAAGGCAAATCGTTTGCGAAAATGAAAAACAAGAAAAAGCCCGAGAATCGAACCTGAAGAAACACTCGAGATAGGATTGAAAGAAAACGATGAAAATCCTGGAAAATCCTTCAAAGTGCTTTCGCCAGTCAGACGGGAGCAATATTAAGAGCCCTTTGATGCAACGATGAAAAGAAAACTTGGATATTAGGAATGTATATAACGGGCAAAGTCTTTTGCAATTGGTATAAATAACATCGACCACTCTGGCACGATGGGACAAATCTCTGGTCTACATGGTAAATTTGTGATCATCGATCTTCCAGAAAGAATAGCAAACCTCGAATTTGGTGATACACGTCGCATTCAAACGTGACAGCCTCGTGCTTCATGTTTGGAATGAAAAGTGCAACTCATAAGAAATGGGTCATACCCATGAAGTGTGTTTTTCAAAACACAATGATCAGTTGTGGGGAACGAATTGTGGCAAATTGATGATAGATTTGTCAACTAGTCTAAACAGCAATTTCGCAAAAATATATAATTGGTCCCGAAATTAATGTGGAGCAAACCAGCAAACACAAGTGACATGTTGCGTCCCACGTCAGACCCCAATACGAGTGATTCCCCCAAAAATCCTTGCAACATGCCTTCACAATTGTATGCTTTACGAAGGAACGATCAGCTATAAGTTTTCCGCTCCATTAGGCAAGTACCGAAGTGATTTCTGAATGTCCGTGCGACATCATCGAAATACGTATCGTACACGGAGCAAAAGTAATTCAGTCGAGGTCAAGCGGCCGTTCGACTTTAGGGATGGCCCCTCCGACTGCGGATAAAGCTCACATTCCACTTTATGAGACTTCATCGCTCATAGAATCTTCGCCGCAATCTTTCCGGCGAGCTTCGGACGAGACTGGACGGGAGAAAAATGTAGAGAGCTCCGTTGAATCGATGAGTTGCATTAAACATCGCCTCGAGACTCGTTTCTCGGGGCAGAAAGGCAGGGCACGAGATGGAGAGGGGAAAAGGTCGGCAGCGCATAGAAATGAAGTGTAGGCAATGCACGTGCGCAAGCATTGTCGAGCGAATGCGTTTCTCTCTCTCCCTATCCCTCTCTTTTTAGATCCACGACTCCGAAGCGAACTTTTCACCTTTCCATTCTAGGGGATTTCAAAGAAAAAACATCTCTTTCGAAATCTGTTAAGTTCCGCGAAAATTTATATTCCGAACGTTTCAATCTAAATATTACGAGACATTTTGCGCGGCTAACCTTCGTTGATTCCGAATCTCTGATAGAATTAAACAGGTTATAGATGGGCTTTTTATAATCCTGTGCGTAAGCATGAATAGGTTTTCTAATGGACAACAACTGGACGTACATTGATGGGTCCAACGTACGTAAAAGTTTGGACGTCCATTATTGCGGTACGTATGCGGACATCCTATGGACATCCAGTGCTAATTGGTCATTCCCGACAAAATGAGGGAATAATTGTCAAATATGGCCATGTACATTTGTTACACGGGGACCGTCATTAGCACGTGATATTGCACCGAGCTGTCCGTAATAAAAGGCGTTTGCGCGTGTGGATGATCCACGAACAGGAATGTTCTGTTATGCAAATGCCTTACTCCGCGTGGAAGAATATTGAATTCCTCCCTGCCGTACTTTCGTTGCGTTCAATGTCGCTATATAACGCGATGCGGCAGACGCTTCCATCCTCTTTTTTTTTCCTCGTTCGATACCGTCGTTCTTTCTCATTTTTTTGCCACGAGCGGGGATACTCGCGAGAACATGTAATCGTGTTATTATTCGATCGCGATAAACGAAACGCGGAATAATAGAATTGTATCGAGGGAATTTTCACATTTTCACGTGCAATAAGTGTTGTCAGATGTCTCGATTAAAATTTCAATTAGCCGCTCAATCGCATTTTTCAGTTACGGCGGTAGGCAAATTACATTTGACGCCAGCCGGATGACCTACTGTTCGGGAATCGCGTCGAATTATTTATTTACTCTCCCACCTCCGATAACGATCGTATTATTTTAGACGGGGATATCCATTGCGACATCAGACGGCTATATCACTTCGCTATATTACTTTTTCCTTTATCGGTAAATATCCAATGTGTCTCCTGTTTCTGACATGGAGCGAATGCAATATATAGTGGCGCGGGTCCATTATACAGCTACGACAACGATAACATGCTTCGGTAGATAAGATTTCCAATTGATGTTCGTCGCTAATTACACCATGCTTGTCTGCCGTATACTCGAATTTGCCTCGGCGGAGCCTCGATATTCTCAGATCTATGGCGTGCTTTCGCAATTACGCCGTTGCTTAATTTATTATTAATTCATCCTGGAAATCGCGAGAGGCAGAATGGAGCATTCCCACTAAATAACTTTGCCCTGCTAATCAAAAATAGATCACGCCCATTTTCCCTTTTGTTTCGCCGTTGTTGCGTCTGAGCGGAGCTTTTTAAATATTTTACAACGATTTGAAGCCAAAAGCACGGTTTTACTGATTAATTCTTTTGTAATTATTATACGAGCTCCCTCGAGTAAGCTAAGCGTAATGGATCGCAATTGACCTTATTTAAAGGCAACGACGACATCGTATACGCACGAAGGGTTAATGACTAGACTTTGCATTATCTTCCCCGCATAAAACGGCAATGCATCTCTATATATTTGTTACGAAATTGACTTGTAATACTTTTACAGCGGTGATAAATGTAATGGGAGGACACTGTCCATCTTGGTCTAGGCGGTCATCGTCATCTATCGTGTCTAGGTGGAGATAGAAAGAAGCTAATAAAAAACGCGACAGTCTTTTTCGCAGAGTTTACGTAAAAGAAGTCGTGCCGTCGCAATAAAATCCACAGTCACGTAGCGGAAAAAGCTCACGTGCTATTACCCTTGTTGGATATTTGACATAAGATAGTTTTATTTAATCGACCCATTCTATCGGAATGCGATACGCTCAATAACCTTCGACATCGGATGCCCACCTATATATCGTGTTCAAGGACGTGGTGCGGAAGAAAGTAATAACTAATCATAAATGTTAATAACTGAAAATACGTTTCTGTATGATGGATAATGATGCATCGGTTTTCAGAGAAGATTCCGATCCCAAGAGTGCTCTCCTTCTTAATTTTCGCCGACCGCTGAATTTTCCTCTCGCTAATAATTATTCAATATTTCCAGAAGCTTGGAAATTTTTTCAAAAAAAAAAAAAAAAAACAACATACGAACTACCTTTGAAATAACGACGAGTTCATAGAGGGAGAGAAGGAATTTGCCCGATTTGCGGGACTTAGGCGCGTGAATGTGGGTACGGTCGCCGGGGGCAATAATAATATTGGAAAGGTCGGGTTAGCACCGGCGCGCGTAGCCCACACAGCTTTTCCGATAGTTCGAACTGGAACTTTGCTGTAAAGTTGCGAAGCTTTAAAGTAAAAGCTTTAACGGAGCTTTACGTCCTTGCGCAACTTTTCATTTTTTTTCCGCTCGGACTTCATATGTCCACGGCGTATGCGCTTCGGATGGTAGGAGGGCGAAAAATGCCTTTGAGTAAAATGTACGAGCCGCCGCACGCTACTGTAGACGGGAAATCCACATCGGGTCTCGCGACTCCCCTCAGGTCCGTCCCCGACGAGTTGTGATTTCTGATTTTCCATTCACCTTCGATGTCATACAATCCAATCGACGACGAAAATCCCTCCATTCTCTCGGGCTGTCATTTCGGTTTAATGAACCGAGAACGAATATCAAAGCCACGGGAGAGATGGAATTTTCTGTGCCGAATAGATAAAAACATTCTGCTAAATCGAGCTCTTTGCCCGACGATCGATTCGACGTTACTCTCTATATGACTACGAGTTGTACATGATTAATGGCTCCATAATTGTTATCGTAAACAATTAATTAGCATCCATCAGCGATCCATCTATGGAAGTGCATTTCCCACACCACTCAAACATTGAATTTACATAATGACAATAAAGCTAGTTCTCGTCACATAATAAACATCTGTGCTACATTTTATTGCAGAATGAATGACTAAAAATGGGTGTTCTTGGACACAACATCGATGTAACACTTTGGTTTTAAACTGCCCAATCTTAGACGATAATTTAATTAAATTATACTGGACCTATTAAAAATGACCACGTCTCTAGCGAGAAGCAACATTTTCCAGGGAAGGAGAAAATTCACTTTGGCAAAATAGGAACATAGCACGTAATCCAAAAGACGACCACGAAGTAAATTCGGAAAGATGAGCGTACACAGATACGTTGAAAATTGCAACGCTTGCTAGCAGCGTAGTACGTTTGGTTAGCTCGTTTAAATTAATTATGCAGGAAACGAGCAAACCGCGCTTGATAAAGGCACCTGGCCCAGCAAATGGACGGCCGCCGTATGGACTTCCGCATAAAACATACGTACTCATTGAATCCCACTCTGCCAGCAGATCTCCCTTAACGTTCGTATTTTTCATTTGGACAATCCGTAACGACACGAGTGCGGTATTTGATGGTCCGGTTCCGATTCAACTTTGCCGCGAACAAAACATAAAAAAGAAAAACTGATACTTGTCATTTGTCCGGATAAGCCCAATCCGAAATGTCGTGTTTGCACGAAATCCAGAAATTCTATTTCGGTCACGTCGCGTCCTAGCGTAATGGTCGGTAAATAACAAATGATCCTGCGCCTTTGCAATCTATCTTTTATAATGCGATATACCGGCGCCGAGGGAGAGAGTTGAAAATAATAATGCTGCTCTCTATAGAGCCGATTATGATAGCATCGGCGGAGTTTTCTATTCACCGGCTGCGTTCGATACAAAGTTCTATTCTCATACGACACACTATCGTCCGCGCCCTAACTTTCCCACCTCCCTTGAACTTGTTTTATTCGCATGCGCGATCTAGTCGTTCGTCGACTCTTCCCGACTAAATGCTTGAATTCTCATGAAATTTCATTTATTTTCGTCGTTAACAATCTTTGAACGAAGTCTTCGAGAAGTTGGGAATTCCTTCAACTTTTTTTTTTTTTTTTTGATGGATTATGATCTTATTAGCAGCTTTGCGTTCCGAAAACTCGCGTACAAGAACGCAGAGCGGGCTTCTACTCTCATAAAAGGATTCCGTTCGAGGGATGAAAAGCCGTCGATGACTTCGTGCCATCCATACAATAAGTTTGGTAATCCGGCAACTTCGAACTTTCCGAGCCGCGATTCCTCTCCCTGCCGGCGCTCATCCTTCCAACCGCTTTAACACATTATTTCGCCTCTTCCATTTTTCCTTCTACAAGCATCTACAATAAGGAGACTCTTAACAGCATCGCTAACAGACACGAAATGTGGCCCCTTTCTCTCGACTCATGTCGTATCTTCTTTCCCGAGTCCTCCGTTATTCTTCCCGCTCCATTTTACCGCGGCAAAACGACGCTTTCCGAGGCAATGAAACTTATAAAGAGTCGTCGCCGTCGCAACCAGCCAGCCAGCCAATATCGCAAGATCTTTGCCGTTATAGGATGATAAAAAATTGCGAGAATCCTGCTAATTGAACTTTTTCCCCGCCGAATAGCTGTAGTTAAGTGATATAAAAAATCCTGTTGAAAAGGGTAGATATAGGAGCTTTTCTTAATCATTTTTAGCTTTAATCTCTCACGTATATATGTAAGCTTACACCTTTCGAATCGCACCTCGATGTAACCTGTGTTTTCTAGGTCCTAAACATAGTTCAAGGTAATAGTTATTTAATACATACCCAAATAGCGCAAGTAATAATTATTAGAATTGTGTCACGTCAAGGAGTTCGCAAAAGTAAAAGAACCAAAGAAGTAAAAGAACCTCGTCTAAATCAATCGGAGATGAAATGAAAGCTGTTGTCCACTAGTTACCGCGACATGGTTCCAAGTTTACAACGACTGCTGACGGGGAAATTCCATCGCGTGTCCTCTCGAATGCGGAATACGAAATGTGCGCAAGCGATAATAATGCAAATGAAAAATGTCTCGGCGGACATGAGCGTGGCTGGAAAGCGGTTTACGGAAGATCTGTTCATTACAACTCTAATTATGAGGGAAGGTTGGCTCGTAATTCATGCGGTTAACAGGGAATGCCGGGACCTTTGCACTTTACGAAGCATACGACTTGAAACCGGTAGCTCTTGTAGGAGGTTATCGTAAATTCCCCTAGCAATTTGCACCCGCAAAACTAAAGTTGCACCGGCAAATTCTGCGCATATGGGACTTTGCGAAAAAGTCACGTATTGTAAGGGAAATAGCGTCACGCGTACCAGTGCACCAGCCTACCACTGGACAGGTGTCAAAGCGGCCAATTTAATATTGTTGTCACATTGTAATTAATTATTTACATTAATGAAAGTTATTGTCGCAATAATCGGAGGAGAAAACACGCCAAGGGGATATTTTCCCATGTATTGGCAACATTTTTGCAGCGTCCAACACGAATTGGCTTAGAAGCTAAGAGCTATTACGGCTCTTATTAAAGGTACCTGCGGCGAGAAGATGACCATGTTGAGGAGTATACAGGTCGCTGGTCCTTCAGTACAAGTTGCTCGTTGCCTGCCCCATCTTCGCTCGCTACGTCTCTTTCATAACGAAAACTGCAACACTTAACAAAGCGTTTATAATTTTAGAGGCACACAAAACTCCTCACCTGTGTTTTAGTCAGTTTCCCAGTTTAATCAGCTAAAGTAAACCAACTTTTTTTGCGTAATTCAATTTTTTTTTTTCAATGGACCTTTTCACATTTTTATAACTCCAATAAGGGGCAAAGATGTATACGGGGGAAATGGCAAATACTTAAAACTGGAATTAATGCAACAGAAAAGAGAAAATTGAGCGGGGAGAGTGACGAAAAAGGAAGCGTTCAAAGACCCTAAAAGGAGACATTATGAAGTAGCAATTACAGTAAAGAGTTCACAAAGGCGACGAGAATGTCTAATAAAGAGGGACTTTCAGTTCTGAACTTTCAATTCTAACTTTCATTTAAAAACCGTATTAGATGTAATAATACGAAAGTAATGTGAATTTTAATGAATTCTAAAAACTTATAAGCCCATCGGTGCGGACGACGATATAGCATAATCCACTTTACAAGTTCCGTCGCTTTATCTTCATTCGCGGAGGTTCTTATCCTTTCAGGATAACACTTTAAAAACGTTGGGTATATATCTATTAACGAGTTGAAATGTCGCTGGTCGTTTTTAAAATAATGCGAATAAAAATCCACCCCCGCACGCTTCAGCCCAAAATGTTCATCCGACCGAGTCCTGATCGAAAGCTGACTTATACAGGCAGCATGAATAAATGTCTGCTCGGGAAACTAGATGACCGAACGTAAAGTCGACGCGGGAAAACTCGACTGCGGCATGTTACCCCGGGGATTATTTTTAACTAAAATAACATTTGATAGAAGCCATATGAGCCGTGAAATCAAGTTAACCATGTGCGCAGTGTGCTGCTGAATATTTTAATTGACGATAATTAGAATCCCGCTCGCGTCTGGTTCCAGATGTTTCCACGTGCAGCCTGTCGACAAATGCGATGATTGAATGAACCTTATATAGCCTGCCCGAATTATATTATACAACTATTATAAATATTCGAGGCAGCGATTATACTGTAAATAATGCGAGCAACGTGCAGTCCTTGTGTCGCTAATTTACGCGCATTAAATCCATTAGTCATTGTATTCATGTTCTAAATAATTATTAGCTTATTGGCTCCAATTATTGACGCGATTAAAACATAACGACTCCGATATTACAAGCCGGGATAATTGAGCTCGGCATTAAAATTATCCCGGGTTTTAATAGCATTGCTGATAATTGTCAAGGTTTTATCTCGTTATTTCCATTTTTATCGGTGCTCTCCTTCAATCTGTTACTAACCTTACTCAATAAATCTTCTCCATTTATATCGAGCTATTTGAATTTCCGCGGGGATAATTGCAATTTTATTTCAATAAAGGGTCGAAATTAATCGAGATAAATATCGGGTCTTTTTTCGGAATGTGGAAAACCACCGTCAGAATTTCAAGTCCGAAAGAAGTGCTCTTACCCTCCTCGAGTCTCAAAACGGAAATTCGGATTTCCAATTCACCGTTAAACAGAATCGGCACTGCAGATGCAATACCGAGCCACGCTTAGTGCGAATAAACTGGATGAAAGGAACGAGAGCCCTTCTATATCCACAACACTGAAGGAAAATCAATGCTTTGACGTAGTCTGGGGGGGGGGGGGGGGATTGCGCCTTCCAACACTTTTCTTGTTTATTTTATATATATATATTTCTGTTAAATATAGGTGGGAATGAAAAACAATAAGATTCCACTCTTTCCGAAATGATAATAATTTAAAAATGTTTAATTGTGTTTTATCGCTTTCAACTGGACGATCAGAATTTTAAATCGATCAAAATTTCTCGCCTTCGATTTGGACAATTTTAATTAAATGCTCTCACAGTGACCCACAGCAAAGGCCGTCTGACCGTTCTTTGAGTGCTTTGAGCCTGCTTTAACGGTAACCTCAGGCAATCCGTCAATTTCAGAGGGTGTTTCAGACTTCTAAAAGTGATCTTCGACAGTTGCGAAGGGTGTTTCGAACCTGCGACTCCTTACAGAGGCCCCCGAAAAATCCCTCGATTAAGTGGTTCAAATTACCAAAAATTATAATTGTACGTATTTGCTCGTTTTCGCTTGTCTGTAATTTTTGTAAACTTTCAAATTACATGACCAGTGTACGACAACTAAAAGTTCGGACTAGTTATAGCGAAGGTGAAATATAACTGTAAAAAATGCTTGCCTGTTTGGACGAATCCATATTTCATTCACTTTCTGAATTATAACAATAAAACACCGAGTATTTCGGGAATGCACCGATATAGCTGCTCTGGATTTTAATAATTCGATAATTAATACGCGAAGAATAGAAACTAGAACACGATGTGGGAGATGCTGCCGGGCACATCCTGCTTGTTAGAATGTAACTTTATCGGTTTTATCGACGTCGATAACTTAACAATATTGAAAAAGTAGTGGAATGGAAAAATTTTAGCTTTTTTTATACGTTACTTATGTAAACCGGGAAATCTGTCATGTTCATTAATGTTTGACAATTCGCGTCCAGTCCATTGTCCTTGTATCAATTCTGATTTGTATACGTGTAAAACTTTAGTTCTCATTTTGTTTTTACCGGCATTTGGTTTGTTTATTTGCCTAGCAGTATCAGAAACTCGCTATGTATATGATTTTCATTATTTATCAAAATGTTTATTATCGATTTTATCCATTGTTGATTGACTTATTTTATCGCTTTTCTTCAAATACTGAAATCGTTCTCATAAATTTTTATGAACCGTCTCGTTGAAATACTACAGAAATGTTTTTAAATTTATATGCGATGAATATTTTTGAAAATCAACGGAAGTTTAAATATTTTACTTGCAATCGATACTCTGACAGATTTATAAAAGATTTTCGATAGTTTTTAAATAGATTTTCTATTTTTGTATGATTTTTCTTACTTTTTATGTACTGTTCGAACTTGTGTGGTTGTACCATTATTCATTCAGTTATTTTTTACTCATTCTTCATCGTTTTCTCAATTGTTGGTTTCTTTATTGAAAACGTATGATCCCCTTTCAAAAAGTTTTACTTTTCGAGTATTTTATAAAATGTCAAACTTCGATTTTATAGCTTCTGTCAGTATAGGTTTGCCTTTCAATCTAATTTCACTATTTTAGTAAGACTGTTATTAATCTGTCTCATTATTTTTCATTTTTTTTTATAATCTACTGTTTAGTTAAACAATTTTTCATTGAATCATTGTTTTCACCAATGCTCTTTAATTTCTCATTTATATTTCCTCGATTATCCACGATCTGCGAAAATATACAAAAAAAAAATGAAAAAAAAATCGTGCTTTTAATTATTCCAGTCCATTTTCTCGGTTTATACCGGCTCATAAGCTAAAAATTTAATCTTCAATTATTTCATTTATCAAATAATAATAATATAAATGTCATCGACGGTTTTTCATTATTTCGATACACTTCTAAGCATTAATAATTCGTAAAATGTACGCAATTTTAAACAACACTCTGATTCTATACCTAATTCAAAAGTATCTTTACAGATATTACTGAAATAAACCTTTCATGAATAAATTATCATAAATAAATATTATCATTGTGTTGAAAAGGGTCAAAATTATGCCAAAAACATCGATGACGTTTATATTATTATTATTTAATAAATTAAACGAATGAAAAATAAATTCTAATTATTTAAAGTAGCAACTGGATGTCCACGGTCCATTGAACGTACTTTGGACGAAATTTAAACTATAAATTGACATTTATTGGACGACATCAGACGTTAAATAGACACATCATCGTCAATGTGGATGAACAATGCATGAAGAAATCAGAAAGTAATTATGACACAATAATGGATCATTTTTAACCCACAATCGATTCCTTAGAAAACATTTTTGTATACTTTAGGTATTCTTAGTTAAGTAATTTTGGACGAATCTTGGATGAATAAAGAACGTATACCGGATCTCTTGTCTACTTTCATTACAAATCACATTTAGAATGTTTTTTTATTGAATTAATTCAATTATAAAAAGTAAAATTTCATATTTTTTTCAATTTATCGTGATATAGTGCATTATTTCCATCGTGTAATTGATTATGTTTTGAAAAAAAAGTAGACGTGCATTGGACGTCCGTTTTACGTCCACTTTACAAAAATACTCTTAAACAGCGGACGTACATTGTACGGTCCTTTTACGTCATTCTTCCATAGACGAAATATGGATGAATATTAGACGTTTGTAGTTTGTCCACGGATATGAATGTCCGTAAACTTGGATGTGTAAACGCAAAATCGACATTCATCGGACGCTCAGTGATATTTTGGATATGGACGGATACAAGGCGAAAAACCGAATAGAAAAAACTTTACATATTGAATTAAGTTGAAAATGACATTCGATTGATCGTTTCAATTCTCGTTCCTGATAATATCAATAATCGAAATAGGCGCGACATTGAACTCATCCGATAGCGCAAATCATAATAGGAGAGAGTAAATAAATTAATGATAGATTCCAGCTTATGGAAATCCCTATCACCAATTGCAAATGTTCGGTTTGACGATTATTGAAATTCGGTTTGTGCGGAAATGCGAGTTTATCCATAATTAAATCGGATTCTGCGCGGAATATTGGTATAGGCGCGCGATAGGCGCTTTTCCACGTACACACGCCGATAAGGCGCGACGACGCGGCGAGGTGGCAATTCGCTGCAGCCATATCGGTTTCGACTAATTGCTCAATTGGCAGAACGCTGCAGCCTAGTTTGTTAAATCTTGATAAAATTATCGCTAATGAGTCAAAGAGAAAGGGAACGGACGGGATGCACGAAAGCCCGTCGCAGCGAGTAATTAACATTTTAGCGATGCAATACGATGCCGACGTCGCCTCTCGGGGCTGAAAATTGCTTCTACATAAGTAATTGTTGACGGCTGGCATCCGAGAGAGTACGAAATTATTAATAAAGGAACTTTCTGTTGCAAATTCAAGACCCAACTGTCGAAAGAACTTGTTCGATCATCGCTATACTCGCTTCCTTGCCAAATAAAGTTGACTAGAAAGAGACACCTTAACGTTTGCATAGCTAAATATCCCGGCGCTTCGCGATTCTCCATAGGAATCCTTAAATATTGACCTCACTGTTTACTATTTCCCGTAAACACTTTATTATTAAAAATCCTTTATTAAAAAAGGTATCTCGCTTATTACGAATACTACTGGCTTTGGAAATGTACAGATTAATTTATAATGGTTCTTTTATAAATATCGATTAAACGGCTCGTTTACTTCCGTTACATCCCACACAACCAATTACATCCTATACATTCCGATATAACCCACCGATATGAACATTAACAACTATACTGTCCATAATTGTCAATGTACCCGGAAAAAGAAAAACACGTGATGAAATACTGAAATAAATGTTTGTTGATAAGGAAAACACTTTGCTTCCAGGTGGTTCGAGCTTAGCGAGCGTAGTTGCCGGAAGTAACAAACCGACGAGAGGCTGGGACAACAAACCCAGCTTCGACGACATTTCGATACGAAACGTGACAGCAATCGTAGGTCAAATGGCGGAGATGAGTTGCCACGTCAAACATACGGGAGACAGAACGGTAAATATCGAAATCACGAAATGAAATATGATCTTTGATAATAATGTGGATAAGAGAATTTCATTTGTTTTTTTTTTCAAAAATTAGACCAACCCAACGTAATACGAATCACTTACGAGATTGTGTACCGCGTGAATTTTATTAACTCGTTTCTCACCACGGCTACGATTATCCGTTGATAAACGGAGCGGGAAACGGTGGCACCACAAGAATAGCGGCAATAATGAAAACGATTAACCGTCCTTTTCCTTTCTATTATCAAAAACATTATCGCGCTCGAGAAATTTAATTAACAATGAAATAATCTAGTGAGCTAATTGCATCGCACGCGGCTCTTCGAGGGTCGGGGGCGTTTCGAACCCGACCGCGTGCTGCAATAACGATAAACACGTTAAGATTTGCATTTAATCAGATCATACGACAGTGGCCGCCGGCTCGAATTATTATGCAAAGTTCCCTGACGTTTCGTAGCGGTTTCTAAACGGCAATGCCCTATCAAGATCCCTATCGCGATATTTGACAAACTGGCGTCCATTACGCAACTGGGTGCTGAATTGTTTACCTTCCATTTTCATTTGATTTGTACATTTTGCAAATACTTGCTGATAACACCGAAGAATAGTCAAGATTACTTTATCTTAAAGTTACACGTATCAATTTAGTGCCAGAGACGATAAATTACTTGGGTCAATATGAAAAACAAATGCTTCAATCGGATCATTTGCTGAACTCTGGCTTGGTCCAAGAGTTCCGACAATGAAAATCTATTCCAAGCATGAATATCAAATCCTTCGTGGATAAACCAATTGTTATTACCAAAATTAATATCAACAAATTCACGACCTAACTATATGGTACTCGACATACAAATTGCTTAAGTGTCATGAAATCCAACAAAGAGGGAGGACAATTGCTCGCTCCTTATTTTGAAATAAGGCCTTAATTGTGCACGTAATGGAGGTAATTGTCTTATGGAGTCATTCCTCGCATGTTAAACGGAAACTGATGAAAGGAGATTCGGTACTCAGAACTCAATTGGCTGTATCAAGCTTTCGTGCATACATTCTGAAGCCATTAGTTCCCTTTCTGCTTAGTTCCCGCGAGACGTTCAGCGGGTGACACGGGACGAACTCTTCTATTTGCATTCATGATCTTTCTTGCTTCGGGAAAACTCTGGCAGTTCGCCCTCGATCTACGCAAGAACTCCTATTGCTTGCTGCACCGTTTATTTACTTTTCTCTATTCACTTCCCTTCTTTCCTGCTTCACGACTCCGCCAACTGCTTGCCCGTTTTTTTTTTGTTGGTTCCGGCGATGGCGCGTGCTTCGAGAAACCCTCAAGAAGAAAATCGTTGAACACGTGTGCTTGAAAATCTTACGTAAATAATTCACGCATAAGTGCAGTTTTGTTTAAAATCGTCCGTTTGAGCATTCCTTGCATAAACAGTTTCGCCAAGCGCTTGTATAACTCTGCAAACCACTAGGCGAGGAAATAAATATCATACGTATTCGTATTAAGATCAAAGGGTAACCGATACTGATGGACTCCCCTAAGGAAAATTTAACTTTTCCCATCCGCTACTTGGCAGATTGCAGCAATCAACCGTTAGATGCTTCGCCGAACCGCTCGACGAGTGACTCCTTCCTAAAGTTCATTCCCATTATTTTTGTCAGATGAATCGATACTTCATTAAGCCCGACATAAATACCTGAAAAATGATGAACCGATTTCATTTTCGAAAAGCTTTCGCAAACTGGTGGAATGCCTCTCAACTTGGAATTTCGCTATTCTTTTGGCGCATAGCTTTAAAGCGGATTGGACAGTGGCTCGGAAGTAATGTGTTTGCTCGCGCGCGTACCCATTCGAATAGTTTACCGATGGCTCTCGTGTATCGCATCAAACTGCACAATGGCCGGCACCACTTCCGAAGTCGCCGGGAACCCTGTAAGGGTACACAACTACAAGCTCGTTCTTTGGTTTTCCGTAATTCCTATCTTGATTGCTTCTCATTAAAAGTTTTACAGAATACGAACTGTATTAAATGTTATTTACGTTCACTTTTATATTATGCATAAAAATTATACATAATTTTGAACAATGATGTTTGTATTATATCTACAAAGACAATTCGAATTTCTTAACACATCAACAATTCATCACTTTTGGACGTTATGCCGTGATACAATGCAAAAGATAAATGCATTTTGGTAAACACATCTTCAGCTCTCCTTTAACTCCCGTCGAAGGTTTAATCCTGCGTTCAAGTGATTTGATCCAGTTCCGAATACTCGTCAATTGAAGCGCTTCGTTTATTTTATAGGATATCTTTCCTATCACTGTAATCCATGACGTATATCGAACGCGCAAAAAAATAGGAATAACATTCCCCGAGTTTAAAATCTACAATAGCGAGCTGTAAAAACGTCTCCGAACTGGATTTGGAATGATGGGTCGCGCAACAGCATTCCTCGAATAGTCGAATTCACTTTTGTTTATCAAATTATCGAAAGCATTATCTCCAGCATCGATCCCTTGCGGGAATCCCCTCGTGATGCATTTGCCGGATTCCGCGTTAGAGTAACGCATGCGTGCGGGCGCTGGCTCATTCCACCTTGTGCACACACGCAAGTTTTCGTATATCGGCACAATAGCCAGCCAGGACTCACAAGCACACGGGCACGACGGGCGGTTCCGTGTCTGCGTAACAAGGGGTGCCCAATAAATCCACGGTTTAATTAAACTAAGTTTAAACGGGAGTCCCGTACAAAGCAGTTATATGTATTATGGCCCTAATCCAGCGTTAAATCAATTATCGGAGTCAGCTACCCGCTGCGAGAGCGACGATGGGAATTAACCCAGTGACAATTTTCAGATTTTATTGCGACGCAGCGAGCACCGCTAAATTCGAAAGCTTCGATTTATCATCTACCTCTGAATTGGAACGAGCCTTTGAACGTCTACGACAAATAGCCCCCTTAAAAAAAAAAAAACATTTATTGATAATATGAGCTCTGGGAAAAACGGATCCGCTGCCGCTTTTTCTCTAGACGATATATCTTTAAACCTGTTGGATCGCTTGCTATGAAAAAAGAATGCGATGCTACGACAAACGTTCAACTCATGCCAGAATCGGGAATTCAATCCAACATAACTTGTCCTGGTAGCACTGAACGTTATGACAAAGTTTAGAACGTTTGTGATTGGGTTGTTCATGGTGCTATTGGGCAAGCATCAGTTAGGTCAACCAGCCTAACGAAACCTCTTGGATCGCTCGATATGAACCAAAATACGATACTCCATCAGCCATTCAACTCACACCAGAATACCAAATTAAATCCAAATATATATCTTAATACTTTCAATCGCGGATCATTTTCCCCCCGTACGCCAGTTTTCAGAAGTTTTTGCTTAGCATTTTCGTATGCGTTTTGCTTTATCGTATAAATCCGTTAAGAAAACAGGGTATAGGAAATACGTTCGAAACTCCAGAGAAAGTCGGCTGAATCTTGAAATGGATGGCGAGGATTTTCTTTGGATAAACGGAAGAAGGTCCGCGACTTTGATGACGCGTCATTTGTTTGCCTCCTGTCACAATACTTCTTCGGCTCGGATGATACGTTCATACGAAGAGCTGTTACGTATTGTACTATCTTCTGAGTCTGACAGAATATTTCCTCATACTACTTTTCCTACCTTTTAAGACCGACAACTTTTCATTTTACTTTTAATCCCTTTTTTCAGATTCTACTTTAATGCTTGAAAATGTTTTTAGGTGTTTTATCTTTAGATTGAAAAGTAGAGATAATCTGCCAACTAATAATTAGAACTTCCAGGAGTATTTTTTAACGAGAAAGGCAGATAAAGCACAGGGATTTCTATGAACCCTTACCACTTTGCTAACCGTCCTTATTCTGGATATCATAAAAGCCAACATCAGTAAAAGTGGAGGAAGTGTGTAACATCCAGCATTAGTTGAAGTAATCTTTATATACTGCACTAATATTTACACAATGATCAAAAACTAGAATAAATATCATAAATATAGCGTACACTACTAATTTTCTCGAATGGAGCTGGTAAACTCGTAGCGGGATAACACGAAAGTGGTTTTCGACTATTGTCTTTAGTTTGGAAAGAAAATATGCTTATATTATCACGTGCGTCGCGAATATTCCGCGTGTGCTGAGTACAAGCCACTTCTAATCCAAGATCCACTCGAGCGCGACCCAGGCACGATCGTTGTTTCTGAGCCAGAGTTTCGGAATTCCCTCGCTGCACGTGAGCGTCGTGATGCCGTCGGGCAAAATTCTCTATTAAAAGCCCGACACACGCTACGTATATGCGCAATATTACAAAAGAGAGGTGCGACCACGAAAACTAGGTAGAGGGGGGCGGTAGGAAGCGGCATTCCCGGGAAAGTCTGAAAAGAACGCTTGAATGCCCACTTACGGTTTTTGCACTTAAGGAAATCCCTCGGAAACTTCTCAGGTCGCTGCTGCTCGTACCTAAAGGCAGAGACTACCTGCAACTTGTATAATAGAGGTTAACGCTAATGAACGAGAAATATTCAAGCTGGTATTCTTTGGGTAAACTTATACGCGTTACCTTTTTTTGCCCGTTGCATCCGGAAGATTCGTAATTGTTTTCCGGGATTTTCAACTTTTGTTTGTTATTAAAACGAGCAACTGATCGATTCTTTCTCTTGTTGGAGGAGAAATAAGTACACGTACGGTCGATGTAAGTAAGAATACGCAGTAATGGGGAACAACGGAAACCGGCGAAACTTCGCGGCAAAGTTTAACGTTTGATTACAATACGAGATCCGATTGGGATTTTGGTTTTCGAGTACTTTTAAAGCATGTGTTCGAGTTCCCGGCGTAGTTGGAAATGAAGGCGACGATATTTATCGACGCGATCCGCCGGGTTTCTTCGTCGGTTGGCCAGATTTGGCGATCCCTCGTTTCTTATCGCGTCGGGCTCCTCACATCTGCAAGATATATAGGAACTTTGGCTAACTAAGTTTAACTTGACTCCCTTGCGGTAGTTGGGCTTTTTGTCACTAAGATATAAACCCGCTTCCGTTTCAGATGTGATTCTACGAGTAATATAAGCGTGAACCATGACTCTATGCATTCACTAACCAGAACACTGCAACTATATAGTCGTAGCAGTTCGATGATCCTCTTCACAAAAAGCAATATTTGCTGTATCGCGGTTATGATCACAGATTTGTCATTGCCCAAAAATGTGACAACTATTTTACCATTCATTCCTTTCGAATGAAAATCAAGGCTTTAAAGTCGACAATGGGAAATTTGTATTCCGTCAGACCGTCTCCAGCCTAAAATTGTTGGGGCGTCGAACCAGATTAGGACGTACCAGGTAATTGTTTTCGATTAGCCTGATTTGTATTTGTGGCGGCGCGCTTAGAAAGTACCGACCGATAATCCTTCCCTCGAGTCGAATTCACATGGTGTTCCACGTTGAGAAAAGAGCAACGCAGAAAAGCCAAGAGCCCTAAATTCCTAAGGCTGTCGATGGAATTACCTTTATTGCCGCTTGTAGCGATCTATGTAGTCGAGTCTGCAAGAGAGAGAGAGAGAGAGACGAAAAGATGGAAGGAGAAGGACCTGTGAGCTCTTGCAGGGTCGAGATTGGTGCTAGACGATAAGAAAGCCCGTTACTTCATTGAAATCTGACGTGTAACAAATTGTACTGCCGATAGGTGAAACTCCCCGAGATTCTCTCGAGACTCGGGTCTACGGAAGTCTCGGCGAGATTCGCGCACCGTTGGCCAATGTATCGCGATTATTTTACCATTGAGTTTTCCCAACCGCTAATAATGGTTCTGCACGGAATTTTTTAATTGAAAACATTTTTACGTTAGTTCCAATCAAAATCTAAGCTGAAGTACAATGGGGTTATCTGACGTATTATCAAACTTTAATGACGGGTTGCAGAAACCATCTGATTAAATATACTGGAGCAGAGCTTGATCACGTTGATAATAACGTATGATTTTTCAAACATCAATGTAAATTTAGGGTACTGTTAAATGATGTCCAGTGACTTTGCTGTTGGCGTTGTACCCCTTGAAGTGGCAGAACAAAGAAATGCACAAAAATTTGACAACAAATATACTCTCTAAGTTTGTCAGCGAATATACACTGATAATCAGTCCAAACCCTACCATCTCGTAGGGTTTGGACTGCAAATCAGCGGATTTTCGCTGATTCAACTTTAGAGAGTAATGACGATAAAACAATCATCTAATTCCCCGGGGTTTTCCCGAACGAGTCCGAATTTGAAGGAAATCTTACGTTTCTGAAACGAGATATCAGAGTTTCTTGCAAAGGAGTATCTCGGTTCCCGACTGCGCTGTCTGATGAGCATTCCGAGACTCGCAGGAGTTTTATCTCTTTCAAGAAGCCCCTTGTACAGTTTGGTACTGAACTCCGCAAAGGACAAAGTCTCGTCGTTCGTGACTGTTATCGCTCATTTAATTCTGTTTCTGGAATCGGCTTACTAGACGCGTAATTGTCGTATCCGATGGTGCCTCGTCGACGATCGCGAGCACTCTTTTTCGCCGCGTTCCAAAAGAGACCTAATCCACCTTGTGCGCGCAATTCGTGACTTTTTACGTTTTCCTTGATCGAATTTTTGTCGAAAAGTCAGGGCACGAAGCCGCTTTCGCAGCCATTTTAATTCATCCCTTTTACGTTCGCAGCCGCTGGCGCGCAATCAGGAAGCGAGGATACAAAAAGCTGAGCGCGTACAAGTGTCCTTTTGAAAATATTATTCGTTACCTCGGCTACAGTTTCTCTTGTTTCATACTTTTTCACCGCAGCACTAAAAGCAAGCTCGGCGAAATTTATGCCTGATCTCTGGCGGAGTTTTCTCATTATTTTACCGCCACTACCGCTGTGATAAATGTACTTATCCAGCGAGTCTGCAGAAGGACTCGCTTCTTCTCTTCTCACTTCGCGCGAGAACTCCGCGATGAGTGAAATACAAATGCTTTGACCTTATATTCCATGCAATTCTCCTATATCAGCGTATCTACCCATTATGTATTGCGCTAACGTCCACGGAACCCCCTTTGGACATTTTCGTTCCCTCAAGAAGTAACAATTACTCGTCTAAAACTCAATGTCAGTTGCGTCATTAGGTAAGTGTTAATTGTTACTACTTTTTTCACATTTTTGAAAAGTTTGAAACTGCACTTTACACTTCAGTTCTAAATTTACAATGCTCTTGGCGAGAATGTCTAGGCCATAAAGATATGAGTTCTCGGCGATCTTTCACCTTTACCGACTATCCGTGACAGTTACTGCAGCGTGTTCTTTAATAATCCAGACTCATTAGCCCGTAGTGAATTAATAAATATTGTTTCTCAACACAGTTCGTACGATTATACAGAATATTTAAAAGCGAATAAAACTGATGCTAAATGAAAATTGAATTGACCTAACGAAAAAAAAGAATGTGGAATAGCGGAGCCAATCAAGGATCGGGAAGGAGTGAACAGCGGCACGTTTCGTTTCTTAATTGGAGCAATCCGCCGGTTTTGCGGCTGGCAAGCTAAAATTATCGAGCTTCGGAAGAACCACGGAGCTCAATTTAAACTTTTACCATAAACAATCGCTAATAATTTTACTGGCGTGGAGCGTGAATGTATAAACGCTTGTTGTGCATGAAAATAATGAAACCGATTCTCATCTAATTGTGGTACATTCCCTCTCTTTGAGTTTCGGCAACATTCCTACATTATTCTGCAGATTTGTTAACTTTTAAACTAAGTCAGTTATTATTTCACTAGTATAGTTTGGTGATTCAATTGGATCCACGAATAAAAATATTTATAAATGAAGATTCCTTTTTTACCAACAGCAATGATTTTCACTCCATCAGTCAATGATTGTAAGCTTATATTCCGAGGAAAGTTTTATCACAAACGAACAGTTGTGAACTCAACGCGATTAGATAAGAAATTGCGAAAGAGTCCGGAACCTGTGCAAAGAATTCGGTGAAACTAGGACATCCGCTAACCCGGTTTTCGTCGTGCACCTAGCCACTACGCGTTATCACGATCTGGACGATTCATCCTTTTGCCCTCAAGTTCTTCTTGCACTGCGTCCTTCTCTTTTTTATCCAGTGAAACCTTTCGTTTGCTTTCTCCAGCATCTTGATTCTTCGAGTTTTTACGGCCCGTGTAAGCGTTTTTACCGACACTTTTATCGTGCATAGGTAAACGGAAGGAATACGGAAACGAGCGAACCAGAGTGGAGAGTAAGAGAACGCGAAATACAAGTTATCCGAACATGAATTCAGATAACTCGTAATGTTGACAAAAATGTGATGCGATGTAGTAATGATAAAAATTCCTTCCAGCGACCAATTTAATTTGTAGGTAAGGGAATCCAAGAAATGTTCACATTTTTACACCTTTTCGTGTTCCAGAGCGTTTCAAACTATAAAATTCTAGATGGGCCACTTTGCGACTATAAGCTTCCTTTCGAGCATAGACCCTTCCCGTCAACGTCTTGCGGCTCTGTAAAAAGAAATCGTGGGAAGCGAGACGAGGAACGTTTTGCTAGATAAAAAAAAACGAGGCGAGCACTGACGCAATTTCTCACACACCGAGAAAGCGATACCAGACTACCTCCAGTAACACGGAAAATTTTTCCTCTGAATCTCTCCTCGGAACACCTGCGTATTCGAGCTCCTTTTTTTGGATTCGTATTTTTCCCTTTTTACCACTCCGAAAAGCAGTCGCTGATAAGGATGATCGCGGACGCGGAATTAAAGAATGTTAGATATCGTCAAAATTATTTTCCAAGACTCGCCATTTTCTATTCCTTGCTAAGAAAGAGTTTGTTTGCCAATTAACAACACCGCGAAACGATATTTTCAATGAAACTCAACCAGTCAAGCAGGATGGAAACAATTCATCCCATCTTCGAAGCTGAAGTACCCAAACTTTGCGTGTACATCAAAAGCTCCTGCTAATTAATTAGAATTCGCAATCTCTTTCAATTCAAGTAATCCGTTATAACTTTCAGGGGTCTAGAATCCTAGTTTCCAATCTTACCTCAATCACGACTGCAGAAACTTGGTTTGTGCTGCATCAAAACATTGCTTCTTAAACGTAGGTATAATAATTTTGTAACTTTTCGTCTTGGAAAGGTTCCTAGTGGCACCAACTTCCAAATTGAAGACAAAAATGCCGGTGCTCACTTCGTTATTTACCTCATTTAAATATCTCGCCAGGACAGACACCGACGAGTACCGGATTACGCGCGTAACTTGACATAACTTAGAACATAAGTACCGAAGTCGGAAGATCTGCCATACTCTACGTACGAAAGATAAATTCATTCAAGTGGATAACCGCATTGTGCCAAGAACACTGCAGGAACACATCCGATTATTGGCGAGACGGGATTTCGGCGTTTCTTTAACCGCCTGGCTCAATGCCAAGGGATGTTGTTTCCTGTCGCCGGAGACCGCTGGCTCGGAAGAATCGGTTCGGTTATTGAAATAATGCACTTTTATTGCTTTGCCGTTCCTATCCGAGGGAGGCTTTGCGTTTTGCAAGGCGTACTCGAGTCGAGAGCTTTATGATGTACTTCCTACGGTTTCCTAGGAAATTTTCTGCACGCACTCTAATATGAGAATGTGCCCTCTAAAAAATATCCTTTTTGAGACTATGATTTGTCGCAAACCAAGGTGAAACAATTATTGTCCGTGTATTGTGAAGTTATATGTACCGGGTTGGATCAGAATCAGTAATGGACATGGTTTGATGGGGAATTAATGTGGCAATCATTACACCCTTTGCTGCTGATAAAATTTGCCAATTCAAGAACCGACGTCACCGAATGCAGCAAGGGCCTAGTTCCATAATTTGGCACTTTGGCATTTATAATGAATGCAAAATCACAACAAGCCGTCTATACGAGATACCGTGCTTTCTTCGATAGCAGCGTCAAATTGTTCGAAAACTTTTCCCCCGGCAAGTGAACTTCCCTGAATGCGACTTACTCGTAACCTTAGGCGCCGCTTCTTTATTACCAATGGGAATTCCAAGTTTCATTTTCAGGAACCACCGCTTCCTGGCTATGCTTACGACGAGCGTTACGTATGCTAATGACGAACATGGAAATTCGCGCCACTTTGTCAGAAAGAGGTAGAGGCAGAGGAAGTGGGAGCGAGAGGGAGAGTGAGTGGCAAGGGAGCTGGGAATAGCGCAAGGACAGAGATCGAGAAAGGCGAAGGGGACTAGGTGGAAGGGAAAGGGCGAATTCTGAGAATTCCCGGGATGATGCAGCCAGGCAAGATCCTTGCGATTTATGGCGGGATTCATTCGTCTCGCCGCCAGCTCTAATGCGATTCCGATGCATTAGAATAATTAGATATTGATTACAAGGAAGAGCTTATATATTTCAATGCTTTTAACGCGTACAAATGTCTCAAATAATTTCAACGTGTACACGCTGCCTCGAGAAATCCCGTGTTTTCTTTTCTAATTCAACATTTATAATAATTCCAACATTTCGAACTGAAATTACATTCCGACTCGTACTTACTTGTTAATTTAAGCCATTTTACAATCGGACATACGTGGGCATGCGCTAATTAGCTCGAAATCTCGGGAAAAGGTGCGCTGTAGAAACTCGGATGAACTATTTCGAACGACTAGTGTCACAATCGACTGCCTAATTTGCCAGTACAGAATTCCGTAGCCCTTTCGTTCAATTACGACTCGAGTGGATTAAGCGCGTCTAATAGAGTTTAAAAGTTACGAGTTCGTTGCAGACCTTCGACTCTTCGATTAGAAACGAATTTGTGATGAGCAATTCACTAAGAAATTAATTAAAAATAAATGCTGATGTACGATAGACCCTGGTATAATCATGATCTTATCATGCAATACATCGTACAAAAATAAATGTATGATTATAGTCGGTATATGCAATGCAGAATATTAAAAGCAAATATATATTACATTGATCAATGTAATATGGCGTGCACGAATCTAAAAGGCAAAATGATTCGATACGTTTGACGTGATGCAGACAGAGGCCATTATGAAATAATTTTCCTGATTTTGGAATTACGTAGAATCGCATTATAGCGCGCTCGGTAGCCTATCCAATTATTTGATCCCGATTCTCAAAAATTATCGGGCTGCAGCCAATGCCGCGTAACAATTGATCAAGAGAAAAGAAGAACTTGGATTAGTAAGAAAGAAAAAAATGACGGCATAATTTCCCTTATTTGCGTATACTAACGAGGTTGAAGCGCAAAAATTCGTGTAACGAGTGTAAAGCGCGTTTTTAAAATATCAGCGGATGACCGCTTAATTGGATGCTCCGGAATCCCGATGTACGTTCCAGGTCATAATTTCTGAGTTTCACTCCGTTCGTTGTGCGTCCTACAATTTCACTAATCGTTTATCATTATCAGAATTGTTGATTTCGCCAGAAATAGTGCCAATAAAATGATCAAGACTTTTGACCATGATCTAGCAGACATTTGGAAGTAGGCGAAATTGATCAATCATTCTGATCGTCCTCTCATTTGCGCCGAACAACTAATGGCGTTCGCGCCCGATAAATCAATCCCTTTGACTATTCGCTAAAGGCTTCCATTATTTACGAAAGACCGGGAAGGAAAAATAGAATCGGAAGTGTAATACATTCCGACAAGACTTTCGCTCCGATGCACAAAATAGCCGTGAATGCTCCACTTCGCGAAATCCCTGTAATACATTTCCGGATCCATAGGGAAAACGAAGTAGGAGGGTTTTGCTCTCCGATGCCGGAGGAGAAGAAAGAACAGGCATGTGCACCGGCACGGCATAAGGCAATAAACGCCGACACTTCCCTACCATCCAGGGGATGTTATATAAAGGCTCATAAATAAAATTTCTATGTGCCCCGGAAAGCGAGCTACTCCTTAATTGTTTCTTGTCGCCTTTTATGCTTGAGTCTGACTACGTCAGTCCTTCTTCGATCGACCCTCTTCGACAGGCCTCGGATATAATAAATGTCATTTCTCCATCAGCAAAATACGACAATTCAAATGCCCATAAATTTCAGTGTACCGATAAAAATGAGACTCTCGTGCCCTCCACGGCCAGTCCTCTCCTTAATTGCGCCTCCCGTCTTATCGATTTCGTATATAACAAAGGGTACAACTATAATCGGACGAGCGAGCTGCTGTTCACAGCCGGTGCAACTTCGCCGGAAAAGATTGTAGAAATTTAAAGCCAACCAGGAAACGTACGATCCACGTGTTTCCGGTGACTTTTACTGGAACCGCCGATGCGAATATCCTCGGTGGCATATCGCTTTCTTCTGCAACTGTTGGAGAACTAAATTATCCCCACGAGAAAAATTCCAAAGACTTCAAATATCTCTCGCTTGAGTGAACGAAAACATCTCGGGCCGTATACAGTGAAAAGAGTTTCAAACAAAATATTTTCCGGGTTTATCGCGATACCCTAAACTGCTGCGTAACAACGTGTAAAATGTTGCACGCTAAACGGCGCAAGTTGCATCACAAACGCTTTTAACGCGGTTGGTACGCGTGCACAATGAGTGTCAGCAGTCTCTCCTCGTCTTGACAAAGTTTTACTCAGCGAAATATCGCGTATTCAATTTGCAAAACTCACGCAACAACAAAAAACAAAGTAGAGCCTTCAGGAAGGCGTGTCACCGGCCACTCTCTAAACGCCGTCTAAAGCTCTGTCCGCAAGCTAAGTAACGAGCTTTCGGGAAAACTTTTTCTCTGAACGCTTGCCAAGTGGCCGAGGGCTTCCCCGAAGAGAGGGAGTGGGTATGAAGTATACTATATGTATATATATAAAAAAAAAAGAAAAAATGAGAGAAAGTGGGAGAACGCCGTCTCCGCTTCGCGAACATTTTCGCCCTCGAGCCAGCGTCTCTCGTCGCAAGTTTTTTGCCTTCCGCGAGCTCTCATTAAGCTCATTTTCCGCTTAATATTAAGTATCCTCCCTTGAAGAGGGTTTGAAGAATGAGAAGGTTCTTCCGCGGGAACCGCCACTCTACGATCGTTCGCCACTCTGGAGCTGATGAATTCCCCAACCTCAATGATCGTGATATCTTAATATCTCGTGGGCCTCTTTTAGGCAAAAGTCGATTCTTTGATGACCGTCGAGAGCATCCTTCAGACTTTTTTCGTCATTTTAACCGGAACGGCATTAAGAACGCCTCCATTCTCCAGCTGTTGATGCAGAAACAGATTACGTGCATAATAGACCTTTTTATCGGACGGTGCGTCGGCAATATTTACAATAAAATGTCTTGGAGATTGACGTTCTATGAATAGCGGTCAAAATGGGTCTGATTCAGCAGCGAAACAGAGCGTCAGAATAAAGTCTAATTGCCGAATTTTTGTCGATAGTACTAGCTCGTCGGTGACCGACTAATGAGTCGTATTCATCCCTGCGAAGAGAGAAGAAACGAACTTGGTCCCTTCGTGATTCCGATTCATAGCGAATATCCAGCGCGCCTGTCAATTCCGCATTCCATATGCATAGTGATATCTACCGCGCTCTCGCACACCCATGCATACCCGCGCCCGTGTACACTTACAGAGGTCGCTCATCGATACATGCCCCGGCCGACGCGACGAGCATAATAAAGAGGTGCCAACCTTCGCGACAACCCTCCTCTGATTATTTTTCCGTTCAAAGTGTAAAAAGGACTTAAAATTCCCAGCAGCAAAAAGGGGCAAAATGCAATTTCAGACCTGTTTCCAAGTGGCAAATGAGAGAATCCGCCTGGCAGCTTTTTTTCGAGCCTGTCGCTTACCGCGACTTCATATTCCATCATCTGGATTATGAAAATGTTACGTGATATTTTTAAATTGGCAATTCTGTCTTATCAATGTCTGCAGGCCTTTGGACATGTGGATTTTTTTAATTCTGATCTCACGGTTTCAGTCAACTCTGATTCTCACGTCTATGTAATACGATAATGAGCAAAATCAAGATCTATTTCGAAACCTGCACACTTCTGGAATCATATGACAATTTGACTGGATGAAAATCAAATTAGGACGCAATGGACATGCTTGTTTTTGATGCAGTTATTATGAATTATTCCGCGTGTTTTGCGCGAAACAGTGCACAATCGTGTGGCGTGGGTTGCATCATTTCGCAGCTGCACTTTACGCGACACGTAAACTACCCTTCAACCATCTTCGAAGCATTGATTTAATGCCTCTGGCGATGGGCAGGTGCACTACGCTGTTGCAAATTACACGTCTGCCGCTGTTCAGAAATCTGTGACAATTCTCCTAGCGGGCGAATGCCAGACAGAGAACGCCCTCGCAGAGGTTGATATAAAGAGCGAGAGGGAAAGAGAAAGAGAGAGAGAGAGAGAGAGAGAGAGAGAGAGAGAGAGAGAGAGAGAGGAGGGAGGCGAAAATGAGATGAAATGAAAGGCATCCCTCCACAGCCATCATAAAATCAATGCGTTGAACGACCCACAATGTCCCTGTAAATTATTCTTCCCGTATTAAAAGTAAATTTTGTCCTGGTAGTATGAATGCAAACACGGATATCCATATATTAAGCAAACGTTTTGATGAAATACCAGTTACTTTAAAGAACGAAGTCAATTATGAAAATTGACAGAATTTCATCAGGTCAGAAAGCCCAATGTATCAATGATCAACAATTCTGGGAATCGAGATATTGGAGGAAAATCGATGCTTTTAATTTAGTAATAGTTTAACCGAATAGCGCATATTACAAATGGTCAGACCGGATGTATGAGGGTCACGAATTGAGGCGACATGGTAATATATTAGGACGACGACAAGCATTCCGATCGAGCGCGAGTCTTTCAACTCCCCAAGAAGATGTTCCACCTTGGCGACAGCTCTTATAAAAGTTAGTATCTCCAGAGCTATATATCCCATGAGAAACGCGTTTCGTAGTATGAAAGTTAGGAGCAGGTGTCGTAACTAGGTATACCATACGTAGAGCTACCACGGTATGCTCGGGCTGGTTACACGGGTTAAAGTACTTACCTTAACGATGACACTCACTGCTCCTGACATCACTTACTTATTTCCCGGCGTTGAAAACTCCTCCGATATACTTTCGGGGCACCGTTCCTCTTGGAAAAACGGACTCTTGAGGACATACCTCTTTCAGGCATACGCTACTCGTACGTTCGTTATATCGGATAAAACGCGTACTTGCAATATTGAATACATCGGTTCTTTTTAAACGGATGTTATGTCATCGTGGAACCCTTGTTTGTCTCGTTATTACTTGAACAACAGGGCAAATCTTTGGAGAAATGTGACTGCGCTTTGTCTAGTTAGAACGGGATGCTTTAAAATGCTGAATGTTCAAAAGTTACAGAGCTGGGAATTTGCAACTGTTGGGTTATTGTTCATTAATTATTCAGAATCTCCGTTTCAAGTAAAATTAATCGAAATTGTCGCTCGGGAATTCCGCAGTAGGGATGACGGAAAGTGAAGTTATCGGAGATGAAGCTAAGTCGAAACAGGGCACTAACTAGAATTCCGTCTCCTGAGTCTTGTGTCGAGACACGTCTTGGCCTATCCCGAGCCAGCTTTACGTTAGAGACGACTTGACACGTTTCTCGCCATGAAATGGCTCGTACGAAAGATGACCTTAAAAATAGTTTTAGAGAATTTACAACTTGATTCCTTTATCGTCGCTAAACGCATTTGGGTTCATTACGTTTTTAATTATACATTGTTATCCAGTTCCATGTCATCTTTCAGACATGTCTATCATTTCAATGTTTTGAAATGTTCGGGAAATATACGAGGAATTCACGATTATATACATTGTGAACATTTGCTTCATTCACGTGAAGCGATGAAGTACATTTTATTATATTGCAGCAATACCATGCAAAGTTATTGATGTAGTATTGTCGTATGTCACGAAATTCAATAACCGCATGACAAAGGCAATAATTCGCATTAACCAGTGAAATAAGGAAAATGTCGACTCGAGTGGAACGCGTCTCAGGGCCTGAAGTCGCATTGAATATGTCAGAATGGAATCGTAGATCCCGAGGCGCTGAGCTGAAAGCTCGATAAAATTGTTTTACTGCATACTCCTTTCAAACTGACGAATTATTTAGGGATTCTTAAACAATAAGCATCGTTGAAGTCCAGACTTAGTCCAGACTAGGGCGAAAATAATGTCAGATCCAAAACATTTGCTGGTCGATTTAAATACACTTCCGTCGAATTGTTTCTTCAAACTTAAAATTGTTAAAACGAGTTTGACGGATTTCCGAAGGAACTTGTCGGAAGTTAACGTTTTAATTAAAAATTCACGAGTAACTTTCAGAGCTGTAAGTTTGGCCGTTAGGAACTTGGCGGCCTAGGCACTGAGAAATGAAGGAAAAATGAAGATATTAAGAAACAATAATAAAAGCACCCAACGTTTTATGGGAATGAGTCGGGTGTAAATATTGTGAGGCAATGAATTACGAGATTGACTGGGTTGAATTCTCGTCGACTGGTGATCTATATCCCCTCGGGGGTCAGACGTGTCGTAAGTGAAAACTTGTGGCGGTATGCGGCATAAACGTCATAGCCCAGACGCGCACGGTCGAAGCCTGCGGTACAAATATTATTTATTATAGTTTTCTATGCGTGCCAGTACTCGCGCGAGAACGTTTGCAGGCCGGATAACGTATGTTCTCACGTACTACATATACAATACGTGCCCACCGCAGTGGCCCGGCGTGTGTGACGGCATTCGCTATTTCTCTCTCGCCCCGTGCCCTCCGTCCTCTCTCGCCTTCTCTCTTTCACTTATTATTTCCCCCTCTGTTCCCTCATCCTCCTCCTCATCCTCCTCCCAGTGCTTCGACTCGGACCATCGCTTCTCCTCATCCCCTCGCCCGCTACCTCTCTTTACTACGTGCCGTACGTCGCGCCTTCAACTCCGAGCACGTCCGCGTGATAAATGCAATAACATATAAACTGCGGCGAGAATTAGAGCCCATGACGATTTATATCGAGGGTTCTCACCCCTGCGGGAATCGCTGCTGCCCCTTAAGTTCGTAAAACCCGCTTTACTTCGCGCTGGAAGCTCCGGCAGAACTTTTGCAAGTCACCGCAGCAAATCACGTCACCGAATGATCACGTTACGACTGTGTACGTTGATAGTAGGACATTTTACCTTCTCCCATCCCTTTACTCTCTCCCATGTCACTTTACAGACATTTACTTCATTCCGGAAACTTCACCTTCCTTGATACTTCACCTTTCAGGACATTACCTTAAAGAATACTTCACCTGCTAGGGCAATTCAACATCCAGGATACTTTGCCCTCCGATATTGCAACTGCCTTTTTGTGGAGGGGGTTGAGTGGAAGGTCCGCCCTGGTGTCCTTGAAAATATCCTGGAAGATGAAGTATCCTGGAAAGTGAAGTGTTTCTGAAGAGGAAGTGTCCTGAAACGTCAGAAGGTGAAATGGGGGATGCAAATTATCACATAACCGAGTTGATGATGTTTCGGCAAAGTCTTCTTTTGCCTCATCAAAGAAAATCTAAAAAATGGTCCAGTGTTCAATTTCGATGCCATTCAGAAAAAGAATGTACTTATGGTTAATAGCACTGGACCCACATTTAATTGCTGATGAGCCTGTCATAGGAGCTTCATTAACCGTCGGTATATCTTAAAAAAGATTACGAAAGGGACGGAATAAAGAGTCTAGCTGGATAAGCATGGTAGACTTGCTTTCAAAGTCTCTGAAGTCAACTTATAGAAAAGTTATTCATAAAGTATAACTTTTCCCCACGTCTCAAACCTCTATCTTCCGTAGCCTGCCCGTAAAGTTGAGGAATTTTTTCAATTTTTTTCACTGAACTTAATAAAGTTGTTAACGTACTTTTGGAGCAATTTTATCTTACTTACCATGTCAGGACCTTTCCTTCGATTTCTTTTTCTGTCGGCGGGATTTCCGAAATTTATTTTTGGTGTCAATACTCGAAACAAATATTTGAATTGCAGTCAACGTAAGATTCATACCGAAACAAATCCTCACGTATTATTTGTTAACTGGTGTAAATCTGGAAAGACAAGGAGATTCTATGTTAATGAATACAAAAAAAAAGGAACATAATTAATGTTAACCTCGTAAATATTATCAGCAATGCGTATGTCGTTGCCAAAATAAGACAATTAAGGAAGCAGTATATGTCGCTTAAAATATGCAATACGATAAATATACAATAACGATCGGATTAATGTTAACGAACGTATTGACTCTGTCGATAGAAAATTTTAATTTATATGCATATGCTCAGGGTAGATATATTTTATCGGGGACGTTTAAAGCCGGCTTAGCGTTTATTTAGACTTCTCATAAATAAACCCGAAGCCATCTGACGAGAATTCCGTCGTATCGAATATGAATGAATATACGTCGATATTGTCCGATAACCCCATTAAGCGAGGGGGGCCCCAAAGTCAACTGATGCCTTGAGAAAAATTGATGGCTCAATGCGTAATATCCGCATTACATGCATAAAGCACGTGCACCCACATAGCGGCAGATTAATCGTTGAGCGGATATGTTGTTCAAGAAGACTTCAGCGGGCATTTGTCGCAAAATTTACAGCATGCATATACACGTAGGGTTGAGTTACGTTGGCCAGCCAAATCCGCATTTCCGATGAATACACCGATTATACTAGAATGGTTGAGATATATGCACGCACGCACACTCCTAGCCAAGACACACTGGCGTGTGTATGCGCATTCCTGCAAATTATGAGCAGCAATATGTATTCGTATCTCAGCAAAGCAACGCATACATACATATGTATATCCACCTTGGGACATCCGCAGATTAATAGATTGATATGCATATAGAACTCGCTGCTAATATGCCGATTTCTCAACGTGTAATCTCCTTTGCGCTCGCGCTATTTACTTATCACCGGCGCCCGATTAGCTCCGCTTAAACTCTATGCACACGCTCTGTCAGTCATACAATGCCTTTAATGCTCGAAACTAATTATTTCATACAAAAGCAAGCCGAACATCCTGAAACGCAGTTACAAAGGATTAAAACTGTCCATCCAAATATACATCTACCGCACAAGAATCTTATTGGGTGACGATGAAGTGCGATGAAGGACTAATTCGAAGAGGGTTGCGGTGAGAACCAGGTCACGGAAGGCCTAAAGAAGTTTTACGCCACTCCTCGCGGGGATTGCGAAAACCATCGATTTCACGACCCTTGCGCAGCTATTCTGCGGACGTAACTTGATGGAGCGACTGTTACTCACTTGGCTCGCCATCAGCTTCAGCGAAACTTCGAGTACACGTACAATGGGGACTGAACGTGTCGTGGAGTAAGCAAGTGCATGTGAAAAAGGAAGAACGGAGAGAAGCGAGAGAGAGAGAGACAGAGAGAAGAGTGGTCTAAAAGAGTGAGAGAAAGTGGCCGACCGCCTATGTTTTCCACTCCATTTCGTATTTCTTTCATAACATATATATACAGAGTGTGACGTTTTTGCGCCGCCTTCGTCGCACCTTCGCTTCGCAGTCTTCTCCCTCTGACTATCTCTATTTTCAAAGCTCATTCAGCGCCTTCGGAAATTCACCCTTAAGGCACTTTCCGCGATGACTGTTCGTCTGTGAAAACCAAGGGAGTCTTGCTTGATTCGTGCGATCTTTTTACTTTGCCAGGCCATTCTTTCACTTTTGTCTGACAATACTCACCGATAAGTGAATGAACCACTTTCGACCTGCTCCCGAATTACTGAATCAGCCACTAACAAAAATATCCGACGCGTTCGCGCATTCTATTGTACCATCGTCCGGAGCTTTTAAGGGTGGTTGCCGCATGAAAGGAGACGTTGCATGATTCTCTAGAACTCTCGAAAGCCTGGAAATGAGAAATCTAGTTTTTATTTTATAAGTACCGCAAGAGTTGTAACGATACTCCAATCAGAATTCTCATTTCTCATAAAACCACATGTGGGTTCAGACAAAAAAAAAAGATCAAAGCAGCAAACTTTCATTCGAGACAAATTGGAATCTTTCAGAGCGAAATGAAATGACGCAAAACGACGCAAAACCCAAAAAGTCTCATCAAAGTGCGTCGAAGGGGAGCTAAAACAATCGGGTCCGAAAAATTATTTGAAGAGCGGAACGCATTTTATAATTAAGCAAACATCACAAACGTAAAAGGCAAAAGGTGGAAAGGCAAATATACGAATTGGAGCTGTGGGCGCGGTGCGTCAACGTTCATCCGGTTTCTCGGCTAAATACATTCTGTCACTCGCGTATTTTTGCATTCCCGAAGCAAATAGGGGATTGTTTGTGGCGAGTTTGGTACGCCAACTGTAAGCCGCGGAAACCTAACCAAAACAGGAAGACATTGCGCGAGAGTTGCGGCGGATGTGCCGGGGTGCCACGAGTTTGCGTATTTGTTTGAATGAAGCTCCGCTGAAAATGATGCAGGTGTGTGCGTATCTCTGTGAAGCACGATTAGTTAGCAACAGTTGCTGAAATGGAGAAAATCAAACAGTGGCATTGTTCGGATGTCCTCATGTCGCGTGTCTCGTAGTCTAATGCAATCGAATATGTTTGCTTTTTCTTTTTTACACGTATATTCTGGATTATCCTCAATGCTCAAAGGTATTTAGTTTCCGCGTATACAGATGTATAAGTTTGTATCATCATTAGATGAAAAAGGATACTGCGATCGTGCAGTATAGTGAAAAGAAAGAGCGAACGTTTTGTCTCGTACACGTAACGTTTGATGGGTTCAAAGCTCACACGCGAGAAGTGATGAACAAATCATAAGCGATTGTCTTTGTTTCGTCTCTCTGGGTATTCTCATGTTCCTTCATCTTTGTTTTATTTCTATCCATATGTCTGTCTGCCACGTTCAAGATTGGGATTGAACCGCAGGTTTCTTTCGCTTTATCTTCGCGTGGTTGCTTTTGCCAAGAGGAAAAAGACGAGCGAGGGGGTGAAAAAAACCGCGCCGTCTCGCACTTTTGCCGACATTGGCGGAATCTCGGGGGAAAATCATCAAGGGAAGTCTGGAATTGTCATTTTCGCCAGATGACGGGGCGGAATCTCGCGTTAAGAAACGAAATGTAAATGATAAATAAACGACCCGGCCCTTAAATCCGCATTTACGACCATCAGACATAACAAATGGCGGGCGAAAAGTTGTGGCGTGCTCTTTAAGTTTTAAGATGGGAAGCCAGCTGAAATAAGGAAAATCCGCTAAAAGTCAGTCGTGGGTGTGACGAAAAACGAAAACCGAGACGGAAGAATGGACGGACGCGTTCGCTGGCCCTGCGGAGGGAATTAAGTGCAAAAAAATCTGGCCCATTGCCAAAAGCGTTAACCGGGGAAATCCGAACAACTAATAATAAAACGAGCATGCCGCTCAAAGCGCCGGCTATTGCGTTCCGCGAGTGACCGTAAATTTCCAGCGATTTACTACCACGCGAGATGCCAGTGCGATTTCCCGTGGCGGGGACAACGGAAAAAGTAAATTAAAAATTCGCTGAAACTCTGTATCGGTGTACTTCCCCCTCCGGAACAGCTCGTGCAAATGCAAATACGAATCACCCCGAAAAATACAGTATTTTCGAAACATAACTTCGCGCGTGTCGTACATTTTTCCGGGGTCCGCCGGAAGTGCGGATAAAATCGTTACTACTTTATGTCTTCATGGTCGTGCACTGTTCCGAAAATAATTAACCGATTTATCCGCAATAAATTGGGTCGAACGCCGTCCGATTTGTACCGATTCCGGTTTATTATCTTCGGGTCATGTAAGAATCGCACCCTTTGAAAATGACGCAGCGCTCGCCCGTGACATTCAATGGATTTAAGAAGATAAATGGCAGAATCCATTCTCGTGTAATCACCGTGGCGATATTGGCATTAACCTGCTCCTTTGAGCGTGCTTCCGCGAGTTGTTACCCGTGTTCCATTTGCACGAGCAAGCATACGGCAACATTGAAGCCCAACGGCTTGCAAGTTCGCGGTATGTATAGTTGTTTGGCCTCCAGCGGTCTGACGGAACCGTTGATTCTACTACTAAACGGCGTTACCCATATGTACCGCGGTAATTAAACGCGTTATACGCGTATGGTGTTTTCCCCGTCTGCGTGGATACAAACGGAATATCGCATTCGAATATTTGCCTGTAACTTAAGCACTCGCTCCGTACATCCCTCTTTCTTTCTCCATCTCAGAATCAACCAGATGTGAATATTGTCGTTTGACGTTTCAATATTTCCATCAAGATTCAAGACACGCGACTATTGCTATTCTGTTATTACGTAAATTAGGCAATTTTCCTACGTTGTTACAGGATTGACGCGACGCACATTGCCATGAGGTGACTTTGGATCTTACGAAGGTAGAGTAAATAGATTTCACTGATGGTTTATCATTCATTCATTTATAGGCTTCGTGTCGTTCGAAATTATACGTAAGAAAACAAAAGCAATGAAAGACACGGTTCGTTAGCTTCCAGTTGGGTCAGTTTAAAGTACAAAGAATCGCCCGAACGTGTCGTGCAGTTCACGATAAGAACCCAATTGAGCGTCGTGTTCTGAAAACGGAAATAAGTCGCCCGATAAGATTTGAATTCCCGTAGTCCGACTCCATTCAGCGCTCCGCACCAGGAATGGAATAATACAGAAAGTTCTGGAAATCCTCTAGACAACGATCTTCGTCTCGGTTAGGAGTAAGACCGCCGTGCATCCTAGGCTCCTGGGCATAAGCAAGGGAAACGGTAGTAAAGGATGAAGCTACACGCAATAATTCCTCAGATATGAAGCTTAGGGAGGCTTTACTCGGGTGCTCTTTGGCTGTTTCAATTACACGTGCTATCGCGCCCATATTACATCCGTTAGGAATAAACTGCGGAATAAACCGAACCAATCGTCGTCGATGTATCTCGTTCTCTCTGTCTCTCTCTCTTTCTCTCCTTACCGCGGTGCAAGAAGCCGAAGGAAGAGCCACGGACTTCCGGAAATCTAACGCTCATGGAACTGCTGGTATTGTAATCGACCCGGGAATGAGAGAGGTCGGTCTCCCCTAAATCTTACCACGTTAACAGCGTTTGCACACTCACCGCAGAGACGGCTGAAACGAGCTTCTATTATATAGTTTACTGGTAGGTAGGGAAAATCCGGGCCGAATGCCGAACACGCCCAGGCAAATGATCGTCTCCTGGTGCCATGATTTAATGAAATATTCTTTCCTTATCCCGTAGTGTCCGAAATAATTTGCCACGAGCAAATTTGAATATCTGAATCTCTTCTCGCTTATCCCGCTACGTTCTTATATGTCCCCCTTTATTCGCGTCATCTTTTTTGTCGCATCGTCACTTAATTTCCTAATTTCTGCTCTCGTTTAACGCGCTCCGTAGAAACGGCTGAGACGACGTCTTATTTAGTTTCCAGGAAGATAGAGAAATGCTGCGCCAAGCGTAGGATCGCGGAAATTGCTGTCAATCTCCTGAATCCATTAATTGTCGCTGACACACGCGAAGAGAATGAATTCGTTTTCTCGTCGCGCACCATAGCGGAGGAAATGAAACGAGTAATGAAAAATTAACTTAATTTCTAATGGTTTTTTTAAATACCTTCGCCCTTTCGCCGCGTTTTCAGCACATCGGCGGGATACATTCACGTATGCTCTTTGAAACGTGGTTCGGCGATACTATATACCTCCGTCATACATCGGTCTTTAATTAAATAAACGCGAGTACGTTCAATTTAGACCATGTCATTATGATACGAATGCCCCGAAAATACGTATCGAACGTAATTGATTTCTCGAATCCATTCTACAGTCTAGTCGGTTACATTGCAAAAATGCGCGCGTCGGGCGTGTGACGTGTCCATTATTACCGGTGCTTCCGGAATACACGCACGATATTCGAAATATTTGAAAAAAGAAAATTCGAAATTGGAAAAAGGCAAAATCCTCAACAGGATTCCCATCAATGGTCCAGACTCTTGATTAAAATTTGTCAAATTCAGGAACTCCACTTCTGCAAAAAACCAAAAAACAAAAGTCAGTAGCTTCTAATTCAGCCGCGAATAATTCGAATCCCATTGCTGTTATTGGAAAATCCTGCGATGTGAAGCGCCGGGAGGATGATCAAAACGTCGACGCGTATAATTTTGCGTCGCCAGGGCCAAATCGGTCCCATGGTTACTTTTAATCCGAAACAATGGAAGCTGAGCAGCGCAAAAAGGAGCGCCGCTGATGTTCATCGAGCGCACAACGATGGGCAGGGTGCGACTAGGCGAGAACTACACACGCACCGACATCCGTGCATCGGAAGAAGCACAAAAGGACCCATCAGGCGGCAGTCGTTAACGCTTCACCGCCTCGACGTCATGCAGACTGCGATTTTGAAATCATTTTCATCGACGCGTGATGCAGCTGCATCTGCACGTGAATACTTCAACGTTTCGACCTCTTCCTCGACGGTCTTTATTGTTAGTCTTTGCTTTTGCATGATGAACTTTTCTATTTCACATTTTAGAAGTCTGAATCGTTTTTATGATTAAATAAAGCTATTCTCGAGATGGAAAATGAGATCTGAATCAAAATCAAATTTCCCTTTATTAATTTGGCTTTTTGTTATTTACGTGAAACAGAATGTCGTTTTCCCATTCCGAGCTTATTATTTTCACTTAACCATCAGGGTCTGTTTTTCCTGTAGCATATAGTTTGTGGACTAACCGCTACAAAGAATCGGAAACATACATTGCAGAGAACGCGTCGACGCGGTTCCCGGGTATACAGTGTCAACATAACCTATACGTTATGTATCGACCTAAGCTTTCGCTTCGATTGTATAGGGCAACGATTGTTTTGTTTTGTCCCGATTAATGCTCGCCAGCTTATTGACAAAACATGTCTATCCATACAAAACATAAAAAGGATAGAAATGTATATCCGCGGATTTTTTGGTCGCCATTTTGAATTCACAATTTCGAATTTTGAACGTCTTACGTCAGTTTCGTAATCAGAGACGCTAAAAGACCCAATACGATCAATTCCAAGAATTTTCAATCCTCAGAAATGTGACTTTTCTATGTTTGTTGATGAAGGGACAGGTCAGTCTAGTCCGAGAAGTTTCACCAATACAAAAGTTGCAATGGAAAGTTAGGAAAATAATCAACACGTTTTCACAAACAAAGCGAAGATTAGGGCGAATACTTTCATTCCAACACCGAATAATAATTTCGATAACCTTTAGGTTATCATATTTTGACGTTGTTGAATCAGACATCAAAATTGTTAGGTAGTTCCCTTCAGTATTCATTAGGGAAATGAGTTGCGTTCGCATGTCCTGATCCTGGGATGAAAACCCCATTACAATTTTGGTGAAATGGAACGAATCCGCTTTACGTTGTGCTCGGTAACCTTGCTCAAATTATCAAAGTCATTATGATGATATATATATGATGAATTATTGTGCGAGCCATTCCCTGTCTATTGTTTGGGCAATTCAAGCTTTCAAAAGAGTATCAAAAGGTTCTAATGTTGAAGAGCTACCGACCTAATGTAGAAAGTAAACAATGTCAATCCTTCTTTTTTAGGGGGGAGGGGGGGGGGGGGCCTATTTTTCTATCATTATTTTTGTATGAATTGAAAAAAAAAACGTTTTGTTTAAAATCTCCTCTTTAATAAGCTCAGTTTAATAACTGACGGCACATCTTATCAAAACACGTAACTAGTAATAACGTTTCGATTTATACAAAGCGAAAGAAGAAACGTAAAGTTATAAGAGCAATCGTTAGCAACTTTGGCCATTTGATCCTCTTGTTTATTCGATCTTATTAGTTTAATGAAACGCGAGAGAACAAAAGTTTCACTACACCGTGGATGTAATCCCTCTTTTCTCGTTTCGACGATTCTCCTATAGATTATTTTTTCCCTCCTTCCTTCGATCGCTCTTTCTCCGTCAATCTCGATATTCCTTCCGTTATGGCCCCGATCCCGTCGTTAGAAACTACTTCGCTAATCGATCATCTCGCGATTGCATCAGAAGGACCTGAATTGTGCGCTCAAGCTATCGCTCGTAAAAAGGGTTTAATACGTTTTCGGGAAACTGGATTTCTGAAACGTCCAAAGGGCTGGGGCATTCAACGCGAATGGCTCCACGAGCTAAAAAAAATCGTCGAATTTTTATTGGTCGATTCAACATGGCTAATTAGCAAATTGGTCTGGATTTGGCCATTTATTTAAGCAAACTTATTGTAATAGGTTCATTTTATCTTTTGTTTTCTCTATTTCCTCCGGAGGGGAGATTATATTACATCGATATACTAAATATATAAATAAATATATAGATACACGTAAAATGAATTTACCCAACAAAAAACTAGACGATGAAATGTTGCTGCTCGTTTCGAAAGAACAGAGAAATCTCAAGGGCTTTTGGCTGCACATTGATCTGATGTACCACGGCGGCACTTGATAAATTTACATCGTTTCGCCGGCACGGTCGCCACTGGGTTAGGTACTTTTAGTGACGCTTAAAAGCGAAGTACTACTAGAATCTCCCCTGGTACTTCCAAGATCCATCCTCGTTAGAACTCGGAAGTAATATATTGGTATAAACAATGCATTTAACTTTTACGTCCTAATAAACGAACGCTAAATCCACCGACTAAATGCGTCCTCCGCTTTACTTTCATAGGTTTTGGTACCTTTACACGTTTAGAACAGTTTGAAACGATAACGAAAAAGGAGCCATTGTATTTTAATCTGAATTGGTTAAAAACAACTTTATAAAACCAAAGCTACTTGGTTAATGTCCGATTTTTCATTTTTGCATTACAAACATTTTGTTTCAGTACAGAGATGTAAAGGTTTTTAGAAGGTTCTCGAATAATAAACAAAGTCAAATTTATTTAATGAATCAACATAGTATTCGACTTGGTGTAAGATGGCCCTCGACATCGAGTTAAAGTTATATTACATACAGTCGTATGAATAGGTACTTTTGGCGGAGTTCCAGTTCTGACTATTCGTGGACAATGGTCCTTAAAATACTGTAATATTTCGATAATTTAGTTGTTCTTATAATTGAAATTTATTCAGTGCCGTCGTTCGTTCATTCGCGATAATCTCAAATAATATTGTAAGTCGCTATGAAAATTAGGACAGGATAGAAATACAATAACTACTCGCTAAAATTGAAATAGTAGACTGTGTTACAGTGTAACATATTATATGTAATTATATGTAATACTCAGTTAAAAAGCTAAAAGTTACAAAAAAAAATTAACTTCAAATCCAATTTCCGCTCAAAATTGGATGTAACATTTTCAAAATGGTGGATTTCCAATATGTCGGACATGAAATTTTGAATATCTCACAGGTTTCCATGAAATTCTATACTGGGGGGGGTTTCGAGGGCGCTGATTACGAATTTGACATTGGATTTTCTTAATTCAAAATGGCGGATCCAATATGGCGGATTATAAATCTTGAAAACCTCAAAATTTTCTCTTGAGGTATATCTGCGTATTTTGTATTCAACATCGTTCCAAACGAACACGTGCTCTTCATCAAGTTTCCATTGATTTTCAGAGTAAGTTTTAAGAGCTTATCTATGAGTTATGTTGACAATATTTAGTATAGAATTTCATGGAAACCTGTGAGATATTCAAAATTTCATGTCCGACATATTGAAAATCCACCATTTTGAAAAGGTTACATCCAATTTTGAGCGGAAATAAAAATGTTCCCTTCAACTTCAACCGTTCCGATCACTGTTGATCATAGTTAGGATTGTCACCCGAAACTCCACTGTCCAAAAAAAATGTCGAAAAAATGTCGAAAAAATGTATTTCAAATTTTTCGGTACTTTTTTCCAAATCCGTCGCCATATTGAACTTCCTGTTTGACCAAATTCAATGTTGACCATGGATTCTTGAAGAGCATATCCAAATTAGTAGGAAACATTAGTAGGTATTCGGTTAGAAATGTCTTCTTTTTACTTGTAAGAATGAGACTTGAAAATAAGTTGAAAAATCACGATTCTTCGGCATTAAAGGGTTAGCTTAGATAATCATAAAAAACGATTTACGCGTAAAAATGATGAAAAAGTAAAATATAAATGGTCAAACATCACAAATATGATGTTCGAAAAGTGTAAAAATGTATGCAAAAGAAAACTTAAAGTTTATCGGAATTTTCGAGAAACTCAATAAAATGGACTCATTAAGTGTAATATAGGGAGGCCGTGAACTGACGTGTTTTTAGTGACTCTGTTAATCTTGCAACTGCATTGCACAATGTTAAAAAACTAGGTTGTGTTAGGTCGAAACCAAACTACATCAAATGCAAAATAGCCCGGACGAAGTTCCCGAACTAAGTTCAATTAGTAATTAATTATACTAATGAATACATGAAAACTTAGTTGCAATTTGCGGTGTATAATAACGCAACAGAATTTTACATGTACCTTACGTATACACCGATAAAAAGTAATAATGTAAAATTGGTTACAACCATCAAAAAAATTAATAATTCGAAATATTTTGTACTTCGAAGCATTTTTCAGACTGTTTTCTAGCTTTTTTTCATATTTTTAGTACGTTGTGTAAGGATCTTTATCCTTCTTATTTTCATCATCATTATCATTATCAACATCATCATTATCAACATCATCATCAACATCATCATCATCATCATCATCGTCGTCGTCACCATTATCGTCGTCATCATCACCGTCGTCATCATCATCGTCGTCATCATGATCGTCGTCGTCATCGTCGTCGTCATCGTCACCATCATCATCATCATCACCATCATTACCATCATCATCCTCATTACCATCTCCATCATTAGTGTCATCATTATCGTATTGAAACAAATCGAACCGCATCTTTACGTCTTCTATTCTAAAGTAAAAATCTTTAGTAATCATACTCGTACATAAACATCCAGATCTTTTTCATCTTTATGCAATAACATAAATAATCCTTTATCAAACGTATCATGGACTCACAATTTAAAATTCTCAATCATTTACATTCAAACAATGCCTTCCATGAATATATGTAAATGTCGAGTTTGAAAGTGAGTAGAAAATGAGTTTGAATATACCAGGATTGCAAGGGATTGTCAAAAAAGCATACGCAATTCCCGTTCGGTAAGAACGTTAAAAAAGCACTCGTAGAACCGCCGGTTATTGTATCTGATGCATCAACGGAGTTTACATTATTGCAAGAACGTTCCTCATTACAGGGCTGCGCGCTTTCAAGTCTTTTGACTAAAGGGGAAAGTGTAAGACGAATGCTACCCTCGCGAGGGAAGGGAAGGGAGTAGTGGGCCGACCTGACGAGGAGCTGAAGAAGAGAAGCCACAGTGACAACTGCGCTGGCGTCAGCAATGACGGTACTTCTTTTGTCTGCCAGCAATTACAGCGCCTCCATTCAAAACAAACCCTATATGACTGATGTTGCCGCCTCTATCCGCGCACCCATACTCGGGCCCCCCATCTTCGTCACCCGGCGAATCTCACAATCGGGATTTCTCGGATCTCCTACCGCCGTGTAGTAATCCCGTCCTTCTCTAGCGGCGAAAATGCGAATCCTGAAATACCTCGTTTTCGTCTCTTAATTACTGTGCCGTAGCAACGACTATCGAGGCACTCGACCGTCGAGTAGTAATCCCACCCAGGCCCTCTACCCTTCGCCCCTTCTTCTCGCCTCGTTCTCTCATTCCCATTTCGACCGCCCTTCCGTCACCATCCGCCGAGATTCTCCTCTTTTTACGAGCCCAATGAGGACGAGGCGTGGAAGCAAGGCAAGAGATTCCAGCGGACCTTCGCTTTAAGCGCCTGTAAAAGTACCTAACCCAGCGTCGGCGTCGCGACGCCTGGCCCGTGAAACGATGTAAATTTATCAAGCACTGCCGGGACACGTCAGATCGATGAGCCAAAAGCAGGTAGCGGTCCTAGGGATAGCCGCCGCGATCCTCGAGTATCTCCATCCTTATCGTCGAGGACTTCTCCCAAATGGAATTGCACCATTTTGTAACTGTATTCTTGACGTTTGTCTTGCGTTCCCGTTATTTACTGCGCTCTCGCTGAAATGAAAACGGATGTATCTGCCACCGAGCCAAATACCTGGATTAAGGTGAATTGGTCCAGTTGCAAATACATCGGTTTCCGTTGACACCCGCAGAAGAGGGTGAGAGTGAGAGCGAGTGTGTCTTTAATGAGTGCTGTCATAGGAATGAGACCAAGTGTCTCTAAAAGTAGCCCTGAACATCTAATGTACCTAATAGGTCCGATTCACGTCCATACGCCCAAATACCTGTAATGGACATCCAATGAATGTTCATCATGCGTCCACTCTTCATTCCCATTACAATCGTGGACGTAAAATCATGGTCCTAAAATGTCTCCAATGGAAGTGCAAGAAATCCAACATGAATATACACAGTGGACGAATGTGCAATTTGGGTCATTAAAATCAATAGACTTGGATATGCTAATCCAAGTTTTAAAATGTTTTTAATGTGTGACATAATTATCAACCGATCCAACAAGAAGATGAGCTATCGATTGATTAGGGCAACGTGAAGAAAACATACATGGTCCTAATTGGAGTCTTATTTCGCAGCAGGGTCTTGGATCGCGACGAATTTTCGTTTCATTAACAGTAGACACAATGAATAATTTACGACACGCAATCGGATACAGTTGAATTATGATACTACTTGTGGTGAAAATTCAGATTCTGAAAAAAGGGAGGGAGCAATGAACGCTGTTACGGTTTTATCGTCGGTTTGAAATAGGAAGCTCTAGTTCGCGGGATAATGGGAATAATTAGCAGCAGTTTGAGGAAAGCGGGAGGGGACCGCTCTGTCTCTCTCTTTCTCGCATTCTCTCTTATCCCATTGTAACAGTCGGATGTCAAAAAAAAAGGAGAAAAGCAAGAAGCGGACAAGCATCCCCTTTGTCCTTGACGATGTTATCGCAGGAACCGTTGGAATGAATTGAAAAATCAAAGACTTCGTTTCAGACCGTCCGATCGAATCGGATCCTTTCGTTTCTCTTATTCCAGCCATTGATAAAAACAGGGAGATTTTCGTTCACTGGGATACCGCCGTTTTTCCAGCTCGCTGTATATTTCCGTCTCGATATCCCGGACATAATTCCCGCGCTATTTCTCTTCCTACATGTCTACATCCAGTCCGAAAAGCCGACGTCTGGATAAATGAATTTTTCTACTCCCTCTCTCTCTCACTCTCTTGCTCCCTTACTATAGTTCCCGAAGAAAAAATATTTCCGTCCGCGACAAGCGAAATCCCGTTCATTTTTCAAAGACTGCGATCATTCTCCTGCGATTTCCATTGTCGGGCATTCCGCTCATGCTCATAATGGGCTTGAGTAGGAAGCCGAAGTAATAATAATAAGAAGAAAATATAAGAGAAAGAGGAAAGTACCGGGAAAACGAACGACAGTAATGACGAACCGAATATAGCGGGGGTAAAACCCGTAAGGCTTCCCTCATTATATTCGACCAAAGCTCCCCTTGCTGTTTTCTTCGTCCAGTCCCGCCTCTCCGCTACCCCTCCGTCGTCCTCGTCTACTTTCCAGTTTTTTGCCCCGATTTCACACACCGACGTAGTAGGAGTGATCCCTGAAGGAGAGGATTCCCATTTGAATGCGGCCCAAAGATTGCCGTGGGTAATAATTATTGCGACGGCTTTCTTTTAGAAATCATCGACCTGCGAGTAACAGGGGAAGAGATCGCCCATTTCGAGGAAATGAAAGGCGACGATACAAAAACAAGCAAAAGCCCCACGTTGAAGGGTATGCGAGAGTCGAAGGGCGCATAAATTACTCTTTAAAGAATTGTCGAATAACGATGCGAAATTGCTGTCAATTACTTGACAAATCGGGGGATGTTTACAGGTGGGCATTTAATCAGTTGATCATCATAATCATCATTATCATCATTATCATTATCATCATAATTATCATTATCATTATCATCATCATAATCATCGTCATCATCATCATTAACATCATCATCATTAGAACTGATTAATTTCGAATATATGTACGTACATATAAATGATGTTTCTTACGTTTTGGGATTGTTTTATCCATAGTTATGCAAAATCTCATTTTGCGCCCTAGATACGAAAAGTAGTAATTGTGCTTTCATAATTGTCATTAACACTGGTTATATTTCAGAATGTTCGTTCATTTTTATGGGCGATTTATATTTTTGGAAAATTCTCATTCATTTTCGTCGATTTCGAAATTATCGCATCGTTATTGGCTCGTTGGCTTGTTGCATAACATAAAAGTGATACAGTTTATGGACAGAAACAGAAGGATTCGAGAATGAATCTTCAACGTTAATGCAATTGGATTTTTCTCTGAAGAATGAAGTAATTTTAATTCCAATGAATTGGAACATATTACTATAGAAAAAGAAATTATGCGATTATGTCTTGTTGACTTTAACTCGATATCATGACGGCTGATTATAAGTATCAGACGGGTTGGTAAATAAAACAGCAATTAATTCCATTATTATTATTATTATTATTATTATTATCATTTATTATTATTATTATTATTATTATTATATTCCGCACCAAAGAAGTTGGCATACGATCGATACCGAGCAGGAGATAATGAACGCACAGCTTGATATACGATTATTATTTTAGTGATTGAAAATCATCTGAAATTCATTGTAAACGTTATTGAATTTCAGCATACAGCGACCAATATATTGTATTTACCTGCAGCGTTAATTATTTTTGCAACGTACACTTCGCCGTACATACACAATTAGTTATAATATGTTTGTTTTTGTTTTACACATTAAATTTTATTTTTTTGTTTACACATTTTTTTTTACACTTGTTTAATCAATTTTTACAACGACATACTTTGTTTACAAAATTGACGTATTTTTTTAAATTATAATAATACGTCGAATGAGACTGATTAAAAGATTAAAGAATAAATTTACTGAAATCGTATATTTTATATAATAATCCAAATAATTCGTAATCAAGAAGTTCGTATTTACGCCAAAATTTGTTTAAACTTCAATTAAATTTGATATTAAAATTGTAATTGATTTTGTAAAAACGAGCTTCTATACGCAGTATCTCGGTAAAAATAATACGTATTTCGCGATGCTCGGATGCTTTTAGCTGTATTGCGAGTATACAGAATTTGGAAACCTCGTTTCCAATAGAAATTAGCGTGTACGCTTGTGTTGGTTTACCTGGTACCGAAATTCACGAAATTTTAATTAAAGCTATTGCCTCAAATCCTACCCGAACTGTTTGCAATTAGCGACAGCTGCTTCTGCTCCCCGTTTAATACGACTTACGTGTATTTATGAATACTATCCGAAATCGGTATTGGATAAAGACGCTTTGAAGTGGTTATTAATCTAGACGGAAAATTTCATATGGCTAAGTTCTTTTTAATGCCTAGGTCGGTAATGGCGTGTTTCCTTAAAAAATCGATTGACAATGAAATTAGATGATGTCTTTTTTTTTTACAAAAATAAAAATAACGATAATAAGTTTGGTAAAATTGAATTTTACTCACGTGTTACGAAAACTGCCACTCAAATAAAAATCCAATAAAAGTATTAAACATTTTACTCGAATTTTCGGTACTGCCATTACTATTTTAAACGTTAAATGGAGCCATGAGAGAAATTTCATTAAACGAGAATGGATAATCGCGAGATTAATAAAAATATCAAATATATATGTCAAGATAAATTAATTATATTATATTAGCCTATATAATTCTCGATCAATGGGTGATTTTATTGGTAATTAAAAAAAGCGCTGAATATGATGAATAGAAGATAATATTGCTACAAATTTAAATTTAAATTAAAAATAGAGTATATATATATCGGAAAATAATGGAAAAAAAAGAAAAAAAGGTTATGTTAGGTTATGTTTGATAGAAAAAAGGTTTTTGTGGCCCTGGAAAAAAGAATACTGTTTTTAACCAGCTTAAGTGTTCTTTCATTGTGTTCCTAGGGCGGAAAATTCGCTATTTCCAACCAGAAACAAAAATTTGAGTCTTTTAAAAATTTGTTTACTTTCTGTACAACTTTGTACTACTTTGCAGTATTCGAATTCTGCAAACTTATCAATGTCTAAGTCTAATTACATTCTTTTCCTTGATGCAAAGTTCATTATTTTTTATCACTTTGTGATATATTTAGAACCACTTTCAGCAATAAGAAAAAGTAGACTTTTATGGTCATGGAGGAAGTTTGATTTCTGAAACTTGGACAATTAAGTAAATCAATATTTTTTATCATTTTGAATCTATTTTGTGAAAGATCAAGAATATGTTGACTTCTAATTGGCAAATTTGATAAATCCAGAAACTGTCAGATTCGGCGTACATTTCTGTAAGCATCCGTTAGTATAATTGAACAATTTTGTCACTAAATTCAGATAGATTTGCGAGTTTAAAATTTTTCGACATCATTTTTATTTGGGGTCTCCTCTCCGACATTTTAGTTTAGGATTAGGGTACATCGCAAAAACTAATCAGATCTGATTTCAGATCTAATAGAATTACAATCTTTTTTTCAGCACAGTAAATCGCAAAATGCGATTTTGCGCTTCAGTTTTTCAGGGAGCAAAATGTGATTTCACCCACACGTGGGCATACATTAAAAAGGGTATTAACGTTTGAAATGCATTCGTATTACTTTTACGCCTATTGTGATGAAAAATGACGTATGTGGGAGCAAAATAATATTTTCGCCCTTGATTAGAAAAATAGTATTATTCTATTTTTTTAATGTCTTCTGGCCTGACACGTAGATAGAAAGCCCATTTTCTAACAAAACAAACAAAATGGACGAGATTAAAGTTTTACCCAAAGGAAATATTACTTCAAAAACATCCCTAAGTATTTTGTTATACCATGAATGTGGTGTCCAAATGCTACAACACATTTTGAATATTTAGACTAGAAACTCGATTTCCTACGTGTAAATTCAACATTCTAGAGAGAGAGAGAAGTTAAAATTCACTGTCAACGGGGCTTACTCGAGTTTTCAAGAATCACGCGACATACATATTTTGCATTTAATGGAAGTGTAAATCGATATACTCTTCGGGCACGTCCGGCATCGAGTGTTGATGGCGATAAACGTTTGCCCGAGTCGCGACATCCCCTATCGGAATCGCTCGCTGTGTCGTATAATATTTGCTGGGAGAAAAGTAGATACTACTGGTAAATACGACTGCGTGAAAACGGAACCTCCAGCATCATCGTGTTATAGCGAGCAATAACTGCAGCGGAAATACCGATGTATGCCAACACTCTCGAGGTACGCTGGGGAAAGACACGCGTGCGGTTTGGCCTGTGGACGAGATTGCCGAGGGATATTTATTTTTAAGGCGGCAGACACGGACGCTCTACTTTCGCACCCCTCTCCCCCAAACCCCGGCGTATGAGCAGGTTTCCTCGGCTTCATCCGTATTCCACCTTGCTTCGTATCTATTTGTTTTCCTCGGCATCCAAAGTCAAACATCCTATTTCCGACGGATATATCCCCAATTACTCTATTCTTGGGAGTTTTTGAATAATACATGCGATCGCAGATACACCTAATTCAATAAAAGACATCGGAACCGATAGGGTAAAGATTGTGCAAACATTGCCGATACATTCTTTGTTCCATGCATGAATCAGCAAAAAATCCCCAATGTCGCATTTGGCTTAGAAGGACCATGATCATCATTTAATTTCGTGAAGCAATCCCCAAAATGTTGGAATTTTGGACCCTTGTACAAATTGAACATTGTACTTCGATAGTTCGTAGAGTTCAATTTGCAATAACGACTAGGGAGAAACTATTTTTTTTCCACTCTTTCTCTCTCATTACACTCCACATACATATGTATGGCATATGGTCGAGCGTCACGTCCTCCAACATGATACTCGACCTCTGTCGCTCGACTGCACCGGTCTACACCGTCGCGGCCAAACCTACACAGAATCAACCCCTGGAGCCACCTATGAACAAGAGTATACTTGTTTACTCAGTACTTGCGACCAGCGAGCCAACTGTATACCGGTTCCGTACACTCTGCGGAAACTGTCCAAGCACCTTCGCGTTTGTGTCGCATCGCGCATTCGCCCCTACTACGCTCAGGGCCCCAGACACACACTCTGATCCCAGATACGGGAATTCATCGCCTCTTTCGTTTCTGGAACACGGTGTGCGGGCACGGCTACGCATATATACCGGGGCTTGGTACCGTCTCGTGCTCGATCTTCAACGACCGCTGCCAGAGTCCTTCGCGTGGAATAACGAGAAGCAAAATCTCATTGTGACCTCCAGCTGGAATAAACCGCACGTATGCTTTTCTATTTACATTCGCGCGGCTTAGAAACAGAAATAAGAATCATGTTTGACTATGAAATACCTGGAATTGCATTGTTATGAATATGTGGGCTGCGATGTCGTTGAAGATATTCATCCTCTAGCATCATTTTTAAGAATGGTAAGACGACGATTCTATTTGAAACTGATCTATGGATGTACGATGGATTTACAATGGACCTAAATATACGTTTATTAGATGTCTATACCAAGTAACACAAACAGCTACATTGAGGCTGTCGTAGCTAAATGCAATACTTCCATTTGCAGCGACGACTTCATGGAAGCTAGTTGCGTTCGTGGGATGTATAACTGATTCAGTTTATATATAGTTCCATGTACAGATTTAACCCCGCCAGGTAACGTAATAGTTCAGCTAATTTTATGATATTGAATAAGAATAAATGTAGGAATAGAACCTCGTCGTGAATTTTAGAATAAGATGGACTATCTTGGATTCGTCCAGACGTAGAATTCGTATTGATCTAGTGACGACGATAATATGTTCATTGTTTTGATGCATCTCAATAAAAGTTAGGAATGAAAGGAATGGGAGCTAACATACAAGTACATTGACAACCGTCATCAAGCAATTTTTAATGATTTTCATGACAACTTAAGTATTGGTCCATGTATTGGTCCTAACTCCGTTTTTTTAAACGCAATTTTTAAGTAGGACATCCCCATTTCAAGGAAAAAGCATTCCAAGTTAATCAATCCCCCTGCTATAATAATGCATCAAACGAACGACGAAAGAGGACAAATAATCGATGTCAAACTTAAAATAGATTACCAGTTTTTGCGAAACTCTAAACGATGCGGTAATTTCATTAGCCATGACGAGGCATCTAAATGAACCAGCAAAACACTCAACCCGTACTAAACTCAAAATATGTAAAGTTTGCGCGCCGCAGGTAATCCCGTAACATAATGGAGCTCGGTTTTATTTTTTTTGCTTATCCGTTAAAATTTCGGTAGAGTGAACATTATTAATGCGTGAATTTTTCACAATTCAGCAGGCTCCGTTGCAGCGAAATCGACCAAGTACATTCGAGAGAAATGGAAGACCAGCAGATTGTGAAGGGGTGGACAACGAAGGAATGGCGGTATATAGGGGGTGTTTGGAGGGGATGAGGTTCGAGAAGGACAACAATTTCTCGTCCGGCACGGCTCTTCGAGATTGCGCTTACTTCCAGCCTTTCCCTCCTCCTCGGCCGACCCGCCAGGTTCTTCCTCTCTGGGACCGAGGCCAGAGGGTCGCCCTGACTCTTGACTTTACGACCGGCGCTAGATTAGGATTTATTTTAATCCTAAAGGACCGTCGTCGACTCCACAGCCGTTCTTATTTCGCTCTCGGCGCACCCCTTACTCCTTTCCTCGAGCAGCCGCGAGTCGTCCATTTCATACCCTTTTATTCCACTTTCAACCATCAACCTTCGAACCCTGTTCTGCCGCTCCATCGACGCTCCTCTTGAGCTTGCTCTTAAATCAATTGATGCTCTTCGCACTTGTCGTTTCTCAACTGCGTAATTCGCGGAGGGACCGGGAAAAACCTTAGATCTCCATCCCAAACTACTCGAATTAAGTTTTACCTCCTTCTTACTTTAATTACCGACGTGCCACGTCGAGAGCGAGTTTTTAATCGTTATCTTTTATTGCACTCCCACATCATTTCACGGGATCATTTATACATAATGAAATGACCCCTAAAAGAAATCGATACATGATTATTAGACTATCTGGAGTGATCACTGATATACATATGGGCATAGGTGGAAAAGAAGGTGATACCTAAAAGGTGTCCTACCTAAATTACTAAAGGGAGTGCCGATTCAGGAAAGTACCCCTGAAATTTTACAGGGAATGGGTTTTTAAAGGGAATGAGTTTTCTACAAGTGTCAAGTCATTGTTTTGTTTATAAACATATCTTTAGCAATAATTGTAACGTATTTGACAATAAATCGAGGAAAGAAATGTAAATATGAAAAATGCCATTTGCCAGAATCCTCGACGGAGGAAGGATGTAGGGCGATGATGAATAGGAATATCAAATAGGATACATTCGCGAAAAATGCGCGTAAAGGACTATTGGTGAAAATTGTATGGGTATCTTGGAATCGACAGTGCTTTCCGCGAATCGTTCGGTGAAAATTACTCCCGAGTCGCGTAGGAAGAGCGCATATATTCCGGGCTTTATAACGGGCTCGTAGTCGTTTTTCTGGAAGGCTACGCGGCGCGGTAAAAGGGCTGTCGAAGAGCGTGATACAGCACCGACAATGAAATAGCGCGACAACGCCGCACCACATGCAGGGGAGATAAAATCGCTACATAAGGCGTTTTACATAGCCGTTACAATCAGCGGCATTCCCGCTTGTAGAAATTCGCGCACGATGCCGACGCTACCTACTCTTGGAAGCGTGGAGCGCTTTACATCACGAGCTTATCTACTATCCAATCCCCCGCTCTCTCGTGGGGCAAGAGGTACAAAAAATCATCCTTGCATCCCTCGAAGCTAGGAGATACAAAACAGGATGGAAAATATTGCACGCCAACCCATTCGCGGAACCTCTCGTTTCACTATTATACGTTTCGGCCATTTTCACGGCAAGCGTTGAGATTAAAAAAAGAAGAAATAAATAAATAAAAACAACTTTCTACGTGCAATTTGATAAAAAGTTTCGCCTACGGGGACAGGTGCTTAAATCATTTACGACTTTGTCCAGTCGGTACTGAGGGACTTTTTTCAGGGATGGGAATAAAAGTATAGAATGTGGAATGATCCATACTCATCATCATCATCATGCCAGACAGTACTAGGTAGCCCTATATGGGCTATATAGTACTATATAGCCCAGTTTACATTTGAAATGAACATCCTCATAACTTTCGATATCATCCAGGATGACCAGATTGATACTCATGAAGAAGAATATACTGACGCCAATACATCCATAAGCAAGAATGTTTCATCAATCCAAATAGAATTTAAGGAACGACCAACGGGAAGATAAACATTATGCCTCTAATCATCTTCGTTGACATCAGGGACCACCGAGAAGATGGTCTTCAGTCAGTATTACGTACTTTTCCCCCTGCACAAATTTAATTTTAATACGGCAAACTTTTTTCTCCATTATTAAAGTTGGTTCGCTTGCCCGTAATCATTTTATTAACTGTAGCAAAATATTTTTAAAAATCGACCACCTACTGGAGTACGCTTTACATAATGCACGCATAATATGTTTTTGTATTTTTAGTCTCCGAAGAAAAAAAGAAATAATAAACGAAGCGAAAGGGACGAAACCGTAACGTGCAAAATGAAGGTATAAAAAGAGTGCGGAAGATCGATAAAACACAGAGTGGAGATGGAATGTATAGAGAAACGAAATTAAAGGGAAACAAGATGAGGAAAAAGATTCGAATAAAACGTTGCGGGAGAGGGCAGGAGAAGAGTGAAATGGCGTGGGTAAGAAATGGAGGGAAAAGATTGAAGTGGGAAATGGGAGGGTGGATAGATCAAAAGAGAGGAGCAGAAAGAGAGGCGGATCAACGAGAGAGAATTTATTTCGTATTGGCCAAACGCATTATAAATTTACATCGCATTCTGGGAACGGGTTTCGGATAAATCTCCAATCATCCTAGTCCTGTATATTCGACGATTCCCGCATTTATATCGTTTATCTTGCCCTCGGCATTATATATTAAACTTTTAGATTCGCGAATTATCGGATATTGTTTATTTGTTGTATTAATATTTCGTGCCGCGAAAGCTTACGCGCTCTTCCAGGAACGTTTCATACTGCGCATAAATAAACGGCGACCTCAACCGCATGCGTAAAAAAAAAAACGACAAGCGTTGTTCCGAGTCGTGCTTGAAAAAAAATGTCTGTGACATTTTTAAAAGGCGTGTTGTACAGTAGAGTTAATGTTTCCATTTCGTACAATTGTTTGCATCCAGGCTTTCATTCCTCTCTTAAAAACAAAACAAAAAAAGGTTAAAATAAAATAGTTTACGTCAACGGGTATACCACTACTTCCTTCAAAGTGTAACAACTTGTGGCCAAATTATTTTTCACTTTTAGTGGACTTTTGCACCAATTTCGCGAAACATAATTTCAAGTGTATTTATCGTCTCTTCTTTTATTTCTTTTCTCTCACTCTCTCTCTCTCTCTCTCTCGTTTTTGGTGCCGGTTAATAAATAATTGCAAATAGAAAAAGCGTGCCCTCTTAACTTCTGGCCGTGTATTTTCTGGTTGTTTTCCGTGGAGCATTCGAGTCCCTGCCTTTGACGCTAGTTATTCATCGCCGACGATATTATCAAATTACACTTAATTACTTGCGCATTACCTGATCTTCCTTGAAAATTCCAGGAAAACCTTTCGCCGCCATCCTTTCCACGAGTCTTTGAGGCGTCGCGAAAACTCGATTACGTAGCTGGGTCGAAGTATGAAAATATCAGTGGCCGGGGGTCGATCTATATTTAACTTGTCCTTTGAGAAATGAGCAAAAGAGAGAAACTCGAAGAAAAAAGGCGACGTAGACATTAAGAAATTGTTGGTATGGTGGTTTTGTCCATCTATTTTTTTGCAATTGGTTAAAGTACAATTGGTCGAATGCACAACAAATATGCCTGAAACGTCATATGCCGCACGCTGAATGGGAGATGGAGCCCATTACTAGTCCCTAACCTAACATATTCTAATTTGTACGTGGAGTCCCTCTGAATAATAGTTGACCATTTGTTTGGTCATCCAATTCTTCGGTCGACCAATTGTTCGTTTGGCCAATTAATCTTCATTCCTTCCCATTTTATTTGCGTCTTACTATGGGTACACACAGTTCAACAAGCAGATTGCAATCGCCTCTAGATTTTACTTATCAGGTAACTAAATCTGTTTTATTGCTCGACCACAGCGAAGATAAAAAGTGAACATACATTCGTACGACTTATCATTGAATGTTTTCCGGGTTTGGCAGCTGGTTTAGTCATCAAACATTGCTCCTTCAGGATTGCACTGATACTAAAAGGCATTTGGAAAATGACCTCTTATACAGGGCAATAATCAATTTGTTTCCATATTGGTCATCTTTCCAGAATCGGACCTAACCCACACGACACAGTCCATCCCGGGATGACCTGAGGAGCTCCCAAGAAGCTCCTCCCCTAACAGCACCGAACCTTATGACAAGGTTCGGTGCTGTTAGGGTCAGGTCACAAAAACGGGTATTTGGACGTCCTCAGGAGCTCCTCAGGTCATCACGGGACGGATTGTGTTGTGTGGGAATCGATTTCAAAGATTAAAATTCAATTGCAAGGTGATCAATCGTACATGTTGCATTCCAATATGGCAGCCCACCTTAGAATTAGCATTCACGCACTTCACCACATTATAAGCAGCGCTTGTCCAGATCTCTAGTCTTTGTATTACGTAATAACATGCTAGAGGGCGATCAAGTAGTGATGCAATTACTATTACAAATCCCTCATTCTTAAAGACATCGGAATGAACTTTTCTAGCTTTTCTTGGTGGGATAGATCCGACCGTATTTATTTGAAATTTCTTTTTTAGTTCGAGTACTTGCTGGCGAAAAATGTTCGCTAAAAATAAGTCTCTCGCAAAAAAAATTGGAGCATAAAAAGGACATAGAAGAATGGAAGAGGAATAATGCTGGATTCTAAAAGCAGTGAAGCGTGGGGGCATTTTCGTCGGTTAAAAGACATCGCTCTGTGGATTACTTTCGATTCCGAGTACACGGAATCATCGGTGGCGTCTGCGCATGCGCGCGTTTTCCGGTGAATTGCGGACCCGGTCGTTCCATTCGAGGCGTCGGACTTTACATAACCGCGTCGGACCGTAAATTACTTTTCTCGCGATTCGTAATGGCCGAAACGAGACAATTTCTCATTCCGGTCGGTGCGCCGCCACCGGAGGAACGCTGCCGACGCCGACGTCGTATTCAGCACCGAGGACGCGCACTTACTTTAAGTACTGCGTGAAGCTGGCCACTTGCCGCAATAACCGGAAGTTCCTCTTGGGAGCTGCTCGCGAATATAACGGGTGACCCGCGCGTTAAATTAATGAAAATTAATCCACTTTCCGCGAGCGGGCGGCGCGTGCACAATGTCCACTCCTCCTCCTCGTCGGCTTCCTCTTGCTTTCCTGTTTACGATTCGATGCATCGGTGTGATAATTAATATTACGTAATTTCGCGCTACTTTCGCGTATAATTCTTTTTTAATGTCAGGATTATTTGTCTTTTATTTTTTTAACACGATGCATTTAGTGCTCTGGACCAAACTATTCCGACGAATAAATGTTCACCGATTTAACGTTGGTGATTTAAGAAGTGGATACTTAGGATGGAGACTTAGTTACCTACGATTCTTGTTTACACGACTTTAGTCATATTTGATTAATTTCTGTTTTTTTTAACTCTACTTACTTTAATTACATCCTTTATTTTAAATACTTATTCCTTCCTTTATTTTAACAGAAAGAAGCCAACAGTATCATTTTCTCTTTCTCGCACTACCAGTGATGGGGTTGAGGGGAAACGTTAAAATAAGGAAGGGAGCCTTATATCTTGTCCCGAATAATTAAAATATGAGGATCCTACAGTACCAAACGTACGTTGATGCAGTGACTAAGGAAGGACTCATAGTTGGATCTTAAGGTCTAAACAAAGTTTAGGCCTTCCTGATCACTGTTATTTAATCTTAGAAAACAAGTTTGTTCAGGGCTAAATCTAGAGAAGGCAATCTTTTACACTTGGTGACCGAAGGAAGAATTAGGTCATTATGAAATAGCTAGATAACTCCCGCAAGCGGTCAATCTAAGCATGTAGTTGGTGACTGTAGTAGGACATTTCACCTTCCGTAACTTCACCATCCAGTGTCCTATATCTTCCAGGACCCATCACCTCCTAGGACACTTCAGTCTCATATTTTGCGGCTCTTTATTGTTGTATGGGTCCTTCCATCCTCTCCTAATCTGGATGGGTTAGTATCCTGGAAGGTCAAGTGCCCAAGAACATGATGTGTGGTGAAATAGCCAGGTAAGTGAAATGTCTAGTGATGAAATTTGGGGAAGATGAAATGGAGGCAAGGAAAATAGCAGATGTTGAAGTGTCGAGTAATCGGGGATCACAGGTACCTCATTTAGCCAAGAACATAGAAATGTTTTCGATAATTATTTGCAATGACAAAAATCTTGAAATCTTAATAAAACTAATAACCGCGAGCTCATCATCGTATCCGTACGTCGTAATTTCTAACTTGATAGGACAGGTTTATTTTTTCAAGTACCTCACGACTAATCGTGAAACGTTTTGTGGTTTGGAATCCAGACTCTGCTCATCCCAACCACTTAAATGACCCTAATAATAAATTTTCGTAAGGGTCGAACGAAATTTATGCGGGGTCGCGCGTGTGGCCGGAACTCGCAACAACTAGGTTCGGTGTATCGGTCTCTGGGCTAATTTGTCATTTCCTCGTTGACAAGTCCGTGACAAGTCCCGGACCGGGATCGAAACGTCTGGCAATTCGGTCTACCTTGCACGTTCCACTTATTGGCCGAATGCCGAGCGCACGCAACGCCCTGCCAGATTTATGAACCTCTCAGTTCGTTGCGGCGGCGTTGCGGCGTTCCGTTCGCAACGCGATTTGCTACGGGAATATCAGAATGGGAAACAATGGCAGTTCGGTAAAAAGCGCAACTACTTTGCGAGTACTTATTTACAGAATCCGCACTGCCTCGACAGATTTATGGCACGTTCGATTTATCAGGAGCTAGGGAACTTGTCGCTGGGGAATATCGATGCAGCTGAAAATATTTTAAATACTTAAGTGGGAAATTTAAGTCCGCCTTTTATTATCGGGAGAATTTCTTCCATTATGCGTTAAGAGAATTCAATTGATCCATTAGGAATGAAATGCATTCACCGACATTCGAAGGTGGTAGACACCGATAGCTGCGGTGACGTTGTCGCAGCAAAAAATGGCTTCATTTTGGTCACCGCAGCTCTTTTACAGCTATTTGGGGTGCTCAGTGTTTCTTGGGTTGAATTAGAATAGATTGTATCTACTACCTTAACGATTAGACAATTCTTTACGTACAATTTGTAAATTGTAATTTATTCATTAATCGCGTAATGCTCTTACAGTATGGTATTGTTTTGTTTTCTTGACATATCCACTCTCGGTACTGGAGCCAATTACATTACTTCAATTTCTATAAATATCGGCATGTTCTGTAGTTGCCGGTAAATAAAAAGAAATAACAGAACTCTCTGACAATATTGAAACATGTGCAACCTGAATTGAAAATATGTTATATGTTTGATCTTCAGAACGATCGAGAAGAACTTGACTGAAATTGACGATAATAAGTACACGAGGTCAGTCCTTTAATTTCCTCTGGGAGTTTACGCGTAACTTTATTGGAAAATATTAAAAAAAAAAAGTTTAAACCACTCTATAAACAGGCATCGCTGCTACGTATACCTATAATGATTGAAGAATATTAAAAAGACCTACTGGCCAACCATGATCAGACTCTCCCTTCAAATTAGGAGGATGAAATATTTGTGGTGAAGAGAAGATTCCTGAGTTACAATTGATGGAGACATTCGGTGGGGAAAGAGATGTCCATCTACCTCTCGAAGTCTCCTTTACGTGAAAATTTAGACGCTCCTCTTTTAAAAGAGTACATTTTTCACTACGTGGAGAAATTTTTATTTTAAGAAATCACATGTTCTAAAAGATAGGCGTTCTAGTAATTTGATATTCTTTACATTCGCTCTCTTTACAGTACAGAAAAAAGGGAGCAAAACTGTTGGTGGTCCGTGTACATCCAATACTTTCCGAATACTATAAAGAAAGCGACATGAACAGCGCCCGTTTCGACGAATGCTTCCTCGTCAATTTGAATATCAGCAGTTAATTAAAAGTTTAAAACTAAATTCGATAATAGCAATTAAAATGGCGATCTATTGTCAGCGTAATTTTCTCAGGTGGTGCAGCGCGAATTTGCAACTACCCTTGATGCACCTCAATTATTCGAAAATAATTACGGGCGGGTCTCTTTTCGAATTACATTCCACTCCGGTAGACTGTATCGTCATAGAATAATTCAATAATTTCCAGTGTCGGGGAAGGCTTTTGAATATGCACTAACGAATATCGGATGTCAAACGTGTTGAAACGAAGCGTAGTGCACTCGAGTAACGTGCGTCCTGGAGTGCCTCGATACTTCGTGCTCTATCTTCGGTAGATGCGGTCCCCGTATGATCTTATGTCGCACGAGAGCTAACAAAGAACGCGAGGGGCGAATGAGACGGAGCATCTGCGATAAATTGGAAAACAGCGAGGACACCGAGGATGAAAGGGAAAGAGTTAAAAGAGATACAAATTACACTGTGTGTACCGTTGTAGGGCTTTCCTGCGATTTTCAGATGGAATATATCAAGGTATTTCGAAATTTATGGAATATTCAAAAAAAAAAAACGTTACGCCTTGCAAATCCCAATATCAAGACGTTATTACGAGATTTTCCTTGTATTAAACATTCGGAGAATTCGAATTAAAAATGTTTACGCTTCAACGGAGTACGCTTCTGTTAATGTAAAAGAGAGAGAGAGAGAGAACAAATAGTTGCTCAACCCCCAACATCATTCTCCTTATCCAGTAGTCGACTACTGCTAATACCTTAGATTGACCAAAACATTAAGCATCAAATATTATTTTACATCTTCTTATTCGTTTTGCACCATCAGTTCGTGCCGAATAGTTCCAAGCCGAAAGGAATAGTCGACGTGTAGAAATGGAGATAACACATTCACTGGCGATGCATTGTCAGGAGCACGAATGCGAGAGGGTCGAGGAGGGAAGATGGTGCGGTAGGATATAAGCCAAAGAACGGCGACTCGAGAAGAAGAGAGATGCGAGTAACGGGGTAGGATAGCGAGGATATATGGAAGCGTAGGAAAAAGGCGTCGTTACTGGGAGCTCATTAACGCGAACTACCCCCAAGACACCCCTAGCAACACCTACGGTCCCAGCCTGGCTGCGGGGGTGGCGGTCTATGCTTTGGGGCTCGTGGGAGAACAGAGGTCCAATACTAATTAGCCCCGTCCCGTTGGCTCGCGCCGTTGGCGATGCGACGTCTCTTCAGCCTCTTCGAACTACCCCCATCTCCCTCCATTCACCTCCGTACCCCATCTCGAACGTTCTCGTTTCACCTTTCTTCCTTCCCTGGCTTTCGTTATTCTCCTTCGCGCTAACCTTTGACCCGAGCTTTTACTCGGCTCCAATATAGATTTCTCATATTTCTGGGATGATCTTTCACCTATTCCTATGACATTCCGGACGGCTTCCACTTTGACGTATCTGCTTTGGGTACAGAATTTTCCAAATCCTTTAATAATGCTTTGTCGTAATGGTGCTTTGATTTATAACCAACCAACAAATATCTAGTATTTACAGGACGAATCCAGTCCATAATCTCCAGTCCATGATGTCTGAGAACTTAAAGATCCATGGTTTTACTGCACCACCCCATACACTCGTTTTCGAAATTTCATTTGAGAAATATCTAACGAACATAGTACGGATTCTTCTTGTATATTATACTACAAGATTCCACAGGATTCTAAGTGGGTCTACGTTGAATATTGTAATTAAACATTGTATCGGAATTCGTCTGCTCAAATAACGTAAGTACGTACAATGGCTGTCCATTGGATGTAAACGTCCATTGGGTTTCTAATGGGCAAACACTGGACGTACATTGGTCATCCGAAGGAACTCCAGTTCTAATTGAGTGACACTTTCAATCTCAACATATGTGACACGGTTACAGGTACTGGGCATGTTTGGAATATGACATTTGTTGGAACTTTGTTTATCTAGATAATCCAGAGCTTCCAACCATTATTACAATTATCTGATGTAAAACTTACCTATAGTTTCGATCTCAAAAATTGCTAATCCTTCCCTATCGCGAAAGACGAAATCTGCTAAAGAACCGCAAACTTAAGTAATCGCAACTAAAACAAGAATTCGCAAAGTAACGCATGAACCATAAGTAAACATTTCGATAATACAAAAATTATGATTCCAATACCGGGAGCCAACAACGGGAACTGTAACCGTCAAAATCTTAGGAGCTCTTTGTGCGAAACGGTATAGGCGAGTGTGCGCAATCAAAGCCCGTCAATATCAGAGTTATCCTTTGAGTTTCGAACGAGTTATACACGACAACGGGTTAAGGGTTTCCAATTGCACACACATACCAAGTCTTATACATACACCTAAGCGTTACTTATCCGTCGATCCCGTTTCTGGACAAGATGGAAAATTATCAAGTTAGTCCGAAGAGGGAATACCCTGCGATTAATGTTTGCATCAAATTTCACCAGGAAAATTTATCCATCGATGTTAAATCTGATCGTCTCATTTCTACCCATCAGTATACACAAATGCAATATATTATTTCGCAGCCAAGTCCGGTTCGAACGTACACTTCGCATTCATTGTGCCTCTGTGATCTCCGATATTCGAGACATTTCAACGGTGACGACGATCTATTGTAAACTAATTCATTCGAATAACATCGAAAATGACGCAATATTTTCCAATTTCGGGCTGAAATTCATTGAATATATGTGTGTATAGAATATGCAGGCTTCGAATCGAGTAGGATATTTTGGAACCGCATGGTTCGGACGGAATTATCAGTCTAAAGCCAAGCATAATTGCCTTTCGGACTGACAATTACACAACTGTACCGGAACTAATTTGAACTATAATTACTAACAGTTGTTGCTAGCATTCCAAATAGTTCCATTAAATTCGACATTGTCGAACTTTCCGGCGCTATTCCATGTTTCATGGATTCTTGACTTTTCCATTTGTTTAAACATCTGGTGGAGCAATTCCAATACTTTGTCGTCAACGTTTATTTAGTCGTTTAGTTGCGACGACTGTCGAGCAGTTTCAAAGCGCACCCGAACTTTCTCTAAACATTTCGATTTTAGTTTTGATATAATTTCACATGTAATATTGAAATTCGCAATAAGTACGGAAATATTTCAAAGTTTGCCGACAGGCCTTTGTTTCGTATAAATATCATTTTATTTATTACTTCTGAGAGAAAACACATTTTCGGAAATAAAGCAGTCCTCGGTCTTAAAGCCCGAGGATTCAACCTTTAAGTTTTTGGAAGAAATCGAAGCCACTGTATAAATTACCATAAAACTGTCTATGCAACGTGTACGGCGTTGAAAAGATCCGTGTAATATTTCAATCACCGTGACGCGTACTTTTTTTATTGCAATTTGCTCTTCCCGCATGAAACATATTTTATAATAACCTCATAAAATACATCCTATTATAATCCTGTAAAAAAAAGTTATATAAAGAATCACTGCGATATCATTGCGGATATCTCCTTTATTTTTTAATAAGATTGGAATAATTTCATTTTTATGCTTTAAAATTCACGGGCGATTATGACGACATTAACGTTTTATCGACAGGCCAATCCGATAAAGACGCTGCGAACGAGGAAACATTAAAAAAATGTTAACGATTCCGTTATTTATCCTTATTTTTAAATACGCAGCTAAATATCATGCGAGCAAAGTATCGTTCGTCCATTTGCTCATTCTCGATAAACGATTTTCGACGCGATTTCTATATAAATATAGAAGAGTAATATTTCAATAATATCTCCGTAACATGTCATTTGAGATGTTATGATATTCTGGAGATCTTTTTTGGAACATTTTTTTGGTACATTTCCAGAACATTTCGCGTCAACTTTTTTTGATATTTTGGCAACGTTGCAATATTATACTGGCATTCTAGGGACATTCTACGAAAATTCTGTAATATTACCGAGACATGCAAAATGCGTTTCAGAAACACACGAGAAAATAAATTGCAGTAACCTAAATCTCTCCAGAATATTTTCAGAATCTTACAAAAATTTCATTTACAATATTCTGATTGTTATATTCTACAAAATATCCTACAAATATATCAAACAAAATATTTGACATAAAATATTCTGGAAATATTTTGAATAAAGTATTTAAAATTAAATATTCTGCGATTTTTAAGATTGATTTTAAGTTAATTTTAAGAATATTTCATTTGCAATTTTGCTAATACATTCTGGAAACATTTCACTGACATTATATAACACTAATGATTCTCCGAATATTCTGATGCTGTCGTATTTAAAATACTCAAATTTTTTTGTAAACATCTCACAAAATCTCGCATGTGCCAATGTCAGAATATTTCGCATGAAATATTACAGAATAAAAACATACATTTTTTTAATATTTACTTTGCAATATTCTCATGCTTATAAACAACACGCGTTGAACTGACATATTTTCAGAATATCTTCAGAATGTATCTTTTAAAATATTCTGGCATATTTTGTAAGAGATTTCCAAGATATTCTTGAAATACATCCATTAGTGTCGATTGCGACATTCTGCATACATTTTTGGATATTTCATTTCGACGTCGGACACATCATGGGTAACAATTCCAATCCCTTTTATTCTCATACAAGGATGATGCACTTCGATACGACTTACAAAACAATTTAATCGCTATACGATTTGGATGAGAATTTTCGAGAATACTCATCGAAATTCACTTTCCCGCATCGAAATTCACTTTCCCTTAAATAACGTTAGGTAGAGCACTTTTAATCCTGGGGTCCAGTGCGCGAAGTAGAACTTCTCTCACGGTGTCAATAAACATAAACTTGAAATGTCAAAATGATGTTCAGCGTCCGAATAATGGAATATTCCTAATAAAAATGACGACATTCGATGGCATATTTCCGCACGCATTACCATCATCGTCTTTCGTTCCTTTGCTATCGGAAGACGTTTTATCGCTACAGCAGTATCCATTGCGGGCTCGAGTGGCAAGGGCGTTAAACTGTCGCATAATAAAGTATCGGCGACTTTATCGTTATCGATAAAACGAATGCAGCCCTCTTTAGGCGCACGCGAAGAGAGGAGCAGTAAAAAGAGCATGGAAAAGTAGAGGCGAAATCGATGGCGTCTGGTTATAGCGACGTGGTCAAAAGGAAAAATGCGTTAAGTTCGCACAGGAGCCATTAGGTTACCGGGCATTTATGGAAGCCGTTAAAGGTTGTCTCGGAGCCACCCCAGCAATTATAGAACTACGTGCCTGCGCTCCTCGCCTCGTCTCAGGCTCTATAGGTAAGTCCCATACATAGAGTCTCCGCGCTCCTTCGTGCGTGTGGGAATTATAGGGCGCGGGTCGTTAAATGTATGTTTCCAACGAAGGAGATATTCGCGTCCCCCCTCGTTAATTATCCTTGCTGCACGTTCTTCAGTCACGTGTTTTCCGGATGACGCGCTTGTCGGGACCATTGCTCCGAGACCCTTCTAACTTTTATATCCCAACGCATTGTTCTTCCTTTCCTCCCTGAAGGCTCCTCTCGTTTTCCATCGATTTCCAGGTCAGGTTTCACCTGCATCCCGCTTCTTGCCGCTTATACCAAACATCATCCGACGATCGATCAATCAGTACAAACCGATGGAATTGACAATACGTCATCGAAGGCCTGACAAAGCGTAACATGATCCTACTAATATCGGGCTAATGTTGTTTTTTTTTTGTACGCTTCGCGGATTATTTTGTATCAATTTAAAAGTTTTAAAGACCCCGATGTTTACAGGACATATTTGACGAGCTTACTTTTTAACGTCTGAACTTTCCGCCGAACTCAAAAACTGCCAGTAGTTTTCCCAGCAACAGCTAGGAAGTTTGAAACGTTTTTGTTGCAAAATCACTGCACGGAAACTTTGTTCCCATACGCCATTACAACTTTTATGCGTCGTAATTGGCACGAATAATACAATGTATCCTATATTTATACGCAATAACAGAATCGTGCAATTGGTCGAGCGTTTAAATCCTAAATATATACGTATATTACCGTTTTATTTTTGTTCGGTTTTCAGCATTTTCACTTCATCTAAAAATGACTACCCTAATATATTTTCAATACTTTCTGCAAATCTGAAAGCACGTCCTAGATAAAGCTCCTTTTTCTTTGCTGTACTCCACAGGTCTCCTGGATGCGGAAGCGGGACCTGCACATCCTCACGTCCTCGATCTTCACGTATACGGGCGACGAGAGATTTTCCGTGACGCATCCCGAAACCTCGGATGAGTGGAGATTGAAGATCCAATATGTCCAGCCGCGTGACGCAGGAATCTACGAGTGCCAAGTCAACACGGAACCGAAGATGAATCTGGCCTTCGTGCTGCGAGTGGAAGGTACATCATCCGGCGTCTGTCTCTATAATCGAGTTTGTCTCTTATCTGAACCTATAGTAGAGTCGCGTCGTTTTAATACCGGACCCATCGACTGTAACGAAAGGCAACACTGCGCCAAGCTGTAAAAAAGTGCTTTCCAATCACACGCTAAGTCTCTCGTAAAGTTCGTCATCGCCACATCCCGTCTCCCCCGCTCTCCCAGCAAGCTCCTTATTTTCTGCATCTTTCGCAATACATTATTCCCAGTCCTATTGTTTTCTTTTCTCCGATTTCGCATACTCCCCCAGGAATCTTGCATGCGGTCATAGTTCCCCACTTTAGTGCACCACAGGAAGAAGCGTTTCTTTTACCGCTGACCCCTATATCAGCTGGACGAACGCTACTTCGCGTGACGCAACGCTTGCTGCAAAAAAAAAATATACGGGAGAGAGAGAGAGAGATGAGAGATTGAGAGAGAATGAGAGGTAAAGAGAGCGAAAGAACGAGCGAATGTTAGAGAGTGGGAGAGAAAACAATTGGGTCGAATGGCACGTGCTTCGCCATCAATCTTGAAAATGCACCCCGCACTCTGATGGCGCGTATGACGTAGCTTCGCTGTCCTTCGCCCGAAAGGAAATCTGATCTCTGCAATGTCGATTAACTCGATATCTTTTTTCTGCCCACCCATTCCAGAAAGTGCCCCTGTCCCCGCCACCACACCGAATGCCATTCACCGGACGTTCAACTCAGGTTAGAATCATGCAAGAATAACCCTCTCCGTGCCGTTCATATCCTAACTGCTTGTATTTTTTACCGTGACGCCGTAAAAACTGGCGATGACTCCGTCTGAGCTCTTTTCCCTTACGACCCCCCGCGTACTTACTTTTATCGCCAGAAACCGATAAAATCGGTCGCTTTAAATGTGCCGGCAAGCCCGCGTTTTCCCGATCGACGCGAAAATGGACAAACGCATTGGCATCCTCAGCGTTAGGAATGCACGCGGATGAACCAGTGGTGCGAACTACGCATTGTCCGACATTTTCGCTGAATTAGAATGCTCCAAGTATACCTTTGAAATGTTCAATTCCTGCTACATTGACATTCACGTACTAATCAATGTTTTGATCCTGTAAAACATTTGTCATTTTTCCGAAGCTCCTTTGTTTTTTATTTTACTTTCAATTGTATCAAATACAATCATAGATTTGTTTCCTCAAATAAGAAGGTCAATCATTGACATACAATACTGTGACAGTAATTGACCCTTTAATTGATGGATTTGCCTAATTGTAAACAAAATATCAAAACAAATTAAAATAATAGGATGAAACATAGTTAATTTTCATTTTCTTGATTGTCAATCCTTGATCCTAACTTGAAATCCGATACTTGTCAACGTTCTCGTGATATTTTCAACTGAGCTTTCTTCCATATATGGCCACTCTAAAAAGTCAACAAAAATGTGATTCTTGTTAATAGCAAACAAACTTGTAACAATAGTTCATATACAGTAGTTCCCCTCCCTTATTCCAACACTCCCTTTATTTTATTTAAATCTTATTCTTTATTGTAATTTGTTACAATCCTCTATTTTATTTCCCTCGCTCGTTCCCCGGATACTCCACCTGTGCTGTGACGTTAATCTTTGGAAATAAAGCGAAAGAACGAAACAGTATCGTTTTCTCTTTCTCACACTATTAATGGTGGGGATGAGGGAAAACGCTAAAATAAGGATGGGAATCGACACATTGCTTCATCCGAAATATTAAAATAAGTGGGATCCAACTGTACTTTGTTAGGATTCAGTTTTCGGATCTTCAAAATCCCAAATGACAGAAAAATGTACTTTACTTATGAATACCCCTCCCCTCCCCTACACTAAGGACAACAAAATAAAGTTCTGCATTTTGTTCATCAGTTTTTCATACTTGTCAACAACGTCCTCCTAAAATTTAAAGCCAATCCGGTTTGAATAATTGGCCATATTTTTTAACCCGCCATTTTGAATTTCGTATTTTTCGTCTGCAATCGACGATCTTTACAGAAGTTTTACAGAAAAAGCAATTATTTTCTAAATTTGTTTTCAACATTACATTTTAAGACTTTCCGAATTATATGAACTACATTCTAAATTTATAATTTGAAAACAACAACATGTTTAGTTCCTAATTCCCACTGTAGTTTCAAAGAAATTTATAGTTTTCAAAAGTCACTGTGGCACTATGACATTACGACAGATCAAAATACGAAGACAATCGCCGATTTTCAGACTTTCGGAGTGGCTACTTACGATTTCAACTTCAAATTTAGAAATTTATAATCCAGACTTCGCATTTCGATCCGCCATATTGTTTTCGACATTATGACCTGAATCAATTCTACAACCTCATGTAATAAATTTTAAAGTCATTCATAGAAAAAAGAAATTTCATTTAATATAAACACATCTTAATTTTCGTTTCAATATTATTAACATAGTTAAAAATGTCGAATTCAATAGTGTGTTTACTTGGCATAGGTTTTTTTTTAATTTGTCCTATGCCATTACACGTAAGAATGTGAGTACAAAGTTAAACGAACAAAAATTGTCACAAAGCTCGAAACAATACAAAACAAAAATGTACTTGGCATAGGGTTTTTGCATTTTTGCCTATGCCATACCCCTATACCGGAAAAATAATGAATTTAAAGAAAATCGTAAAATCATTAAACCTTTTAACACACTGTCCTCGAACCTTTCAAGATAGAAAGAGCTCAGACGACGTCGCCTGCACCTGGAATGTCTCGCGTTTGGTAGCTCATGATTATGCACAAAACTATGCACACGATCGATCACTATCCCTCATCGTTCATCGCACACGTTGGTAGTGTAAAAATTGAGTTTTTGCGAGAGTGCACGAGAGCAGTAGTCAGCTTAAAAGTTGCATGAGATTTGCTTTGTTGTGAAATCCAATCGTACGACGGAGTAGTTTCTTGAATGCGAATCATGTACATATGTATTATACACGTCGATGTTACCAAAACGCTTGTTCGTTTGTTTGTTTTTTTCGACGTCGACGCAGTAGACCGACCACCGATTATTTATTTCGCTCTCGAATGTTTAGCGTACACATACGATAGTGGAAAAATGAAACGTCGACACGGCAAATGGAAAGATTAAATTAAATTCGCCTCGTTCGTTTGTATCACTCTTCGTCTCTCCTCTTTTTCTTTCTCTTTAATTTCTTCGAGTCAGCCCGGGAAATTGTTCCGCAAAAACGATTCAATATTTGCAGTCACTTCAAAAGAAACGCGAATTTCTGACATTCTGTGGAGTATATTCAGGCGGTCCCCTTTTGATGAAGGGAGCTGATGGCTATAGAGCGGCGCGCGTCGAACGCGATGCTAAAATCGATTAAAAAAAAAAAAAAAAAAATTAAATGCTGATTATACGGCGTATTGTTTGTAAGTAGGGCTTTGCCTTGAATGTCGCTGACGCCTTAAATGCGTTGAAGCGCGTAACGACGCGGGATATTGTAGAGTATCGTCGCTAATTATGTTGCAGCCGCACAAGCGAAAATCCAGGGCCCCGAAGACGTCTACGTGAAGAAGGGTAGTACCATAAGCCTCACGTGCACGGTTAATGTGCAAAGTACACCTCCGAGCAGCGTCTCCTGGAACCACGGAGCTTCCATAGTGGATTTCGACAGTCCCAGGTATGTACCTACCCTATACCAGGCGTAGGAGGAAACTCCTCGACCAACTCCCCATGCTAAGTCGCATCACGCTACGTTCGACTCGCTTGTATCGTATACGTATTTGCATTATACATAGCGATCAAGCCGAGTTGAACGGCAGTTATTTCCATAAGCCAACCCGGAGTTTAACTGTCATAATTGCACGTCTTCCGAACGGTTCCGCGTACAATGCTAATTCTACTCGGCTAATTTCTCGACAGCCTTGTTAACCAAATACGCAGAATCGTCGTGAATTCTTGTCGCTAATCGTCCTCGAGCATGTCGATGCATGTTTCACCTCGGACGCGACGAAAAGACATCATGTTTCTGTGCGCTCTGACAATGACCGCAGGATGAATAAATAGGATCATATAACGGTGGAACAATAGTTGCTTTCGAGACGGTGAAGCAAAATTCACGTGGGCAGTGGTACTCTTACGATGCTCTTCTGTATCGAGACCAACTGTTGATTCCATCGAAACCTTTTACTGCTGCAGGGAGAATCTCAATGGGGTCGACAGCATAAACTATCAAAACTCCACACAGAATTTGTTCTGTATAGGGTACTGCGTACTTTTTACTGTATGCTAACATTTCCCAATAGCGCCAAACCTCATGACAAGGTTCAGTAATGTTGTTATACCGTTGACAACCACGTAACATTACTTAACCTTGCCGTAAGGTTCGGTGCTGTTATAGGGTTAGTACTGACAGGAGTACAGAGACATGATTGCTTTTCTTTAGAGCCACACAACGTCGCGTGTTCAAACTATAAACTGTCCATTATTAAACGGACAAATTAGACAGGGATAATTAGAGTGACAATCCAGATAGTACAAGAAAAAAATCCTGTTCATACCCGTACGGGGATTATCTTACAGAAAACCTGACCTAACAGTAAAGCCTCCACATTTCGTAAAGTCCACTGGCTCAACCAACTAATTTATCAAAAGTCTCAAATGTTGTTTCAACCATTAGCGTCAATTATTTCCTTAATTGGTTCTATAGTTAGGTCCACTATTTTAAAAGTTGATATTTACCGCCATCTTGCAATTGATTTCTGTTTAAAACTCTATTATCTATTGTTTCAACAATAAGTGACGAACATTTAGCAGCTAGTAACTTGGTTCTTAAATAGTTGATGTCAATTATTTCAATTGTTAGGATCTACATTTGAACGGTTAGCATCTACTTTTTCAACACTTAGTGTCCAACAGTTAGTATCTAGTATTGCCTATTTTCTCAGCAATTAAAATTAATTGCTTTAACAATCAGAGTCAACTTTTCAACAAGCAGCATCGATTACTTCAATAGTTAGTTTCGACTATTTTACCAGTACGTTTCTACCGTTTTAATAGTATCTGTTGTTTCAACAGTTAGCGTCTGCTGTTTCAGTAACTATCGGTTGATTAAATGATTTTAGAGAATCGTTTTAATTAGCCATTTATACTGCAACGTTAATCAAATTTGTTAAGCATTTAACTTTTCTTTTAAAATTTTGAATGATTACTATTTCAAATGTTGACATTTCTTTCTGCATATAGTAACTATTGTTGTAGCAGTTAGTATCGATCATTACAATAGTTAGTGTCTCCGGTTTTTTAAATTAGCATTTATTGTTATAATAGTTGATGCTTATTGCTTCAATAGGCAGTGTTTCAACACATAGTGCCTATACATTTTTTTATGAATTTCGATAAATGAAAAAGAAAAATCTTAATCACAGCAATTAGCATCAATTGCTTCAGCAATTAGTAACAAATATTTTAACAAATAACGACAATCATTTCAACAACTAGTATTAAGAGATTTAATAGTTAGGACTACTATGTCAACAGTTGATGTCGACTGTTTCAACAGTTATTGTTTATTTTTTTCAATCGTTGGTTTTTACTGTTTTCAACGGATAGTATCTACTATTTCAACTGCTGGTATTTGCTGTTTCAATACTTGGCATCCACTGCTTCATCAGTTGATGTCTGTTGACTCAACAGTTGGTTGCTACTCTTTCAACAGATAGTTAATCCTGTTTGTACAGTTGATGTGTTCTATTTTAGTAGTTGGTTTCTATTATTTGAATAGTTGGTATCTACTGCTTCAATTGTCAGTGTCTGCTGTTTCAACAGATAATGCCTATATCTTATTTTATTAATTACGATAAATGAAAATTAAAAATTTCAATCCCAACAATTAGCATCAATTGTTTTAGCAATTAGTTTCAAATATCGACAATTGTTTCAACATTTAGCATTAAGAGATTTAACAGTTCGGACTACTATTTCAGCAGTTGCTGTCTACTATTTCAACAGTAGGTGTTTGCTGTTTCAATACTTGGCATCCACTGCTTCTACAGTTGATGCCCATTGACTCAACAATTGGTGGCTATTGTTTCAAAAGATAGTGACTCTTGGTTGTACAGTTGATGTGTTTCATATCAACAGTTGGTTTCTACCGTTCGAATAGTTGATTTCTATCCTTTCAACAGTAGATGTCTACTGTTTCTATAGCTATTGTTTACTATATTTTCATCTATTTCCTATTCTCTGAACTATCAGCATTAACAGACCCAACTCCTAGAGTCAATTGTTTCAACCGTCACAGTGTCTATTATTGTAGTCAATATTGGAGACAACTTAACCTTAGTAACTCTTACATCACTCGTAATACCTAAATTCAGCAACTGTTGACATTATCGCTCCTCCATCAACAGAACAGGACTTTTTTCGAATATCCCCAGTTGTCACTCTATCGAATAAAAGCGTCTACATTTCCCGTAGTCATTGCAAGGGACTCGAAGTAGAACCATTGCTTGCGTAGTGAATTAATTCCTTTTTTTCATTTCTCTTTCATTTTATCAATGTTTGTCCCGTAATATTTCTCAGTTCTGTCTCACGACTCAGCCGCGGTCGGGTCGCGAAAGAAGTTCGCGTTTTCCTACCGTAAGTCGCGGAACGTCGACGTCGTTAAATTATACGAAATGTGCTGAGTCGGGAGGGTTATCAAAGTATCTTTGATAATTTAGCGTTCACCACAGGGGCGGGGTTTCCTTGGAGACCGAGAAGACCGAGAGCGGCACGACGAGCAAGCTTCTGGTGACGCAAGCCAGATTGAGCGACAGCGGAAATTATACCTGCATTCCCAGTAACGCAAATCCAGCGAGCGTAATGGTGCACGTACTGAATGGTAAGTGCTTTCTTATACGTGGTAACTCCTTTCCAGGTCCACCAGACGTCACTGCTGACTCGATAAGGCCGAAGAGACCGAGAAAACTTTCAGTCGAGTTATTTTCGAAGGAAATTGAAGAATCCAACGGAGGGGGTGGTTGAGGTCGCGTTAATGAATCTAATGAATAAATACAATCGGGTGGCGGTATTAGGGGCCATTAAATGGCTGAAAACTCGGACGCGACATTTGCGATTAATTTGAATGGACTCGATTGACGGATTAAAAGAAGGAACGAAACGAACGAACGGGGCGAACGAGAATCGTTAAATCGGACGGCACGGGCGTATCGAATGACCGAAATAGCCGGCAACTAAATGAGAAAATAAACTGCGGAGTTTTACGTGTTTATTTCGGGGAGATTCTAAATTTGAAATTTCACATTCAGCGTCGATTTAAACAAATAATTAACCGTAACGTTTAACATCGACGTCACCTATTTAGCATTGCCCGCCCATTGGATCTCCGTGATCCGTCAAATTTTCGGTCATTCGGATGAAAATTGGACGTACGTTGGATGTCCCGGTATCCATAATGGACGTCCCGACAGTATTTTTGACCATTAGAAAACCTATTTATGCACGTCCATTGTACGTCCATTATACGTAAACAATGAAAATCCTCGCCAGTGACTATCTGGTCCATTTAGGATAGCAATATTCGAAATTGTCGGGAAAAAAAAATCATTCCACGCCGAGTTGCTGACGAACACTTGCGCAAATGTTAAACGGAAACTGATGCTCGTTTAATTTGGTGTGAAAGTAGTTTATCTCCGATCGACTCGGAACTGATTTCGCGTAATCAGCTGATCGCACGTAATGCAGCCGATGCCAGGTGCGCTTACATATATATAGTACGTAAAATTTAACGATGTTGCATCCGGTGCGTGATGCGGTCATTGATCATGTCTCGCTGTAAGCTTTGACAACTTCGGGATTGACAGGCACACGCCTCGACCCGGGGCCATTGATCGACAATATCTCGTTCGACAGCCCCGACCGTCGATCCATTATTGCCTTAACCCCGGGTGTAAATCGTCCATCGTAACCCGCGCACGCATGTATACATCGCCGTAAACAACGCACTCCATAAAGTCCGCGTTGAAAGCCTATATCCCAACTTCGTTTTCCGAAGAGGTGCGAAAAGTGGTCAAGTTGATGTTGATCGTTAAAAAAAAAAATTGAATTTTTCCGATGCCTCTGCTTCAAATTTGTTTCTACTGCGTAAACGTAAATGTTAATCGTTGGTGTCCCATATCGAAGTATGCATTTCAGGCCCTGGTAGAAATTGTGGCCATCTGAAATGGTCACTGGCCAAGAATTAGCCATAATTGATGCCCATAAACTGTTATTAGAAACCAGCTTGAAACTGTA